>RJWM01005804.1:0-88508 GCA_004363535.1 Dasyprocta punctata | reverse complement strand
AAGAAGAAATATATGCTTTAATCAAAAAGCAGAGTTTGGCACGATGATTATACATTAAAACTCCAGTTTATTGTCTCTACACATCAATCAGCACTACTGAAATTTCAAAAAATAATACCAATACCAAATGTTAGTAAAGATTTGGAGAAATTCATACATTAGTAGAGGAAATGTGCCAGCAGTATGAAAAACAGTTAAGTGGTTTCTCATGAAGCCAAACACAACAACTGGATTCTTGAACATTTCCCCAACAGTATTGAAGACTTATACTCTAACAAATCCTACCCAGTTACGTTTACAGCAATTATTTCCATAAGAGCCAAAATGTGACACAACCCAGAAATTATTCGTTAGATAAATGCCTTAATAAAAAAAAAACCCTGTAAAACTGTGAAAAATCAATGCCATGACCTAGTTTTCAAAGTTAAAGGAATGAATTGTCTTTTTCTAGAGGGTCTTTCAGTACTCTTTGTAGTGTTGGTTTGGTGACATGAATTCTTCAGTTGTTCTTTGTCATGGAAGTATCTCATTTCTCCATCAGGTTTTAAAGATAGTTTTGCAGGATACATCAATCTAGGTTGAAAGTTGTTTTCTTTCAGGGTTTGAAACACTTCACTCCAAACTCTTCTTGACTTAAAGATTTGTGTTGAGAAGTCTGCTATGATTCTAATAGACTTTCCTTTGTGGGTGACCTTTTTTTTTTCTCTGACAGCTTTAAATAAGATACCCTACATAGAAAAACCCCAAAAATTCTTTAAAAGACTTGTAGATGTAATAACCAAATTTAGTAATGTGACGGGATACAAGGTCAACATTCAAAAATCAATAGCATTCTTATACACAAAAAACAAACTCACTGAGAGAGAAATAAGGGAAATCACAACCTTCACTCTAGCATCCAAAAAAATTAAATACTTAGGAATCAATCTAACAAAGGAAGTAAAAGATCTATACAGTGAAAATTACATTACTCTGAAAAAGGAAATCAAAGAGGATTTCAGAAAATGGAAAGATATTCCCTGTTCATGGGTAGGAAGAACAAACATTGTGAAAATGGCCACTCTCCCAAAACTGTTATAAATTTAATGCAATTCCGATCAAAATGCTATTTGAGTACCTCACAGAGCTGGAGAAATCATCCCTAAAATTCATCTGGAACCAGAAGAGACCTGGAATAGCAAAGGTAATTCTGGACAACAAAGGTATGGCAGGAAGCATCACAATCCCTGACTTGAAATTATATTACAAAGCTATTGTGATAAAATCAGTATGGTACTGGGATAAAAACAGATCTTAAGATCAATGGAATAGATTAGAAGATACAACCATGACTACAAACACACTCAACCACCTCATCTTTGACAAAGGGACCAAACATGTACCCGGGAAGAAAGATAGCCTCTTTAATAAGTGGTGCCAGGAAAACTGATTTTCTATGTGCTGAAAACTAAAACTAGATCCATGTCTATTACCATGCACTAAACTAAAGTCAAAATGGGTCAAAGATCTAAGTATTAAAACAAAGACACTAATCTGTTGGAAGACAAAGTAGGTAAAAATCTTGACAACATAGGAGTAGGCAGAGATTTCATGAACAAAAATCAAACTGCATGGGAAACACTTACCAGAATCAGCAACTGGGATCTCATCTTATTAAAAATCTTTTGTGTGTCAAAGGAAATCTCCAACAGTGTGAAAAGAAAACCCATGAAATGGGAAAATATTTTAGCCAACTGTGCTTCAGACAAAGAATTTCTATCTAAAACATATAAAGAATTTTAAAAAATCAGACCCCCTAAATTCAAGGACCCAATCCAAAAATAGGCACCTTAGATGAATACACACTTGGCAATACAAATGGCAAGTAAATATATGAAAAAATGTTCAACATCAATGGTCATTTGGGAAATGCAAATTAAAACAACACTGAGATTCCATCTCACCCCAGAAAGAATGGCCAAAATCAAGAAAGCAACCAGTAACAAATGCTGGAGGGGCTGTGGGGGAAAAGGAACTCTTCTCCACTGTTGGTGGGAGTGTAGGCTGGTGCAATCATTGTGGAAATCAGTGTGGACATTCCTCAAGAAGCTAGGATTAGAGATTCCATTTGACCCAGCTATCCCGCTTCTGGGCATTTTCTAGAAGAATTGAAAGCACCGTACCACAGTGATATATGTGCACCCATGTTTATAGCAGCATAATTTGTAATAGCCAAATATTGAAACAACACAAATGCCTATCAATCAGGGAATAGATAAAAAAAGATGTGGTATTTTTATACAATGGAGTACTACTCAGCTATAAAGAAAGATTGCATTAAGACTTTTATAGGTAAATGGAAGCGACTTGAGACCATACTCACAAGTGAAATAAATCAAACTCACAAGTATAAATATAACATTGTTTCCCTAGTGCAAAAAACTGAGAAAGTATATGCAATCCAAAATCTACAATATATACTGTGTAAGGGTAAGAAACTGCTCAAAAAGAAAGAGTATTTGGGATGGGAGAAATGATGAAAGAAGGAAGGGAAAAGGAAAAAGATGTAAATTGGTATATATATATATATATATATATATATATATATTTATACACACAAGATAACTAAAATAAGCATACCACTAAATGCATTAGTTATTGGAAAGCAACAGTTAATACTCATATGATTAGATCAATTTTACATGTCTATATCTGTTAATCTAAGTAACCCTTTTAAAGGTAATAATATGCAAAATTACAACCATTGTCAAATTCTTATCATCCTGTTTGTGAACCTATACTGTTATTGTACTGGAATTGTTGTTGTTGTTTGTCTCTTTTGCTTTTTGCTTTTCTTTTCTGTGTCTTTTTTCTCTTAAATAAATTTAAAAAATGAGGAATTAATTGTTGTTGCAAACACAAATCTGGAAGAATCTTTTGAGAATTTTCCAAAATAAACCAATCCCAAAACATTGCATGCTATTTCATTTATAAATTACTCTTAAAAAGACAATATAATTGAAGGGCATGACAGAACTGTGGTGTCCAAAATATTAAGAAGGATATGGATCAGGAAGGAACTAACTGTAGATTTTTGCATCAGAAATCATGGAGTTCAGAAGATAAGGTATAATAATATTTCAATGTAGAAATGAAAGAAGTGTTATGTCTTAATATAGATATATTTAGGTTTATCCTATCAAAAGTTTATTCAGCTTCTTGAATCCTATGTTTCATGAACAGCAAGGAGTATTTGGCCATTGTTTCTTAAAATATATTTTCTACCTCTCTTCTCATCTTTGAGTTCCAATTTTTAGAAGTCACATCTTTTATTGTAGTCCTAATTTTCCCAAGTGCTATGTTCATGTTTTCTGCACTCTACTTTCTTTCTGATTTTCAATGTAGATAATTCTATTCTCATATACTCATAGTAAGTGTTTTCTCTGTTCCTTCTATTCTTTTCTATTGCTGGTAAAATATTAAGAAATCATATTCATAGACTAGGAGCTTGAAATGAATTACTTAAATGATGAACCTTCAAATGTAGATGAACCAAATGGAAAATGGTTTCTAAGACAGGTTTTCAGGATGCAGATCCACAAAAGCAAATATTTTCATGAAGAGAGCTTCCAGGATGACAGAGCACCTAAAATTAGCCAGAAAATCTATGTGAAATTCCCGAAATTTGGTGTAACAACTATAAAGTCCTCAGCATATTTTATCAAAGTAAAACCAAGCAATGAGAAAAATTTTAAGGGCTTTAAGAAAAATAGAGGTCTAATATTCATAGATATTTTTATATTGGTATTAAAGAAACATGTAAAAAATTACTTTATACATTTTATGATCTACCCACTTTCTACAGATTTAGAAATATGACCACTAAAAGCATATAAATTTAGAATTTTGCAAGAGAAATATGAACTATATAATTGGATACAGATCTTCATGAAAAGCAAAGTTATAATGAAAACACACAGGGATGCTTCCAAAAATGATAGAACAAATAAGTGTAAATATATATAGAAGATGCATTTATGTGATTTGCACATATATATATTTATATAGCTGCACATGTACTATTATAAATTTGTAATATTTATCGAGATATATATATATATATATATATATATATATATATATATATATCTCCTTAGTTGAGTCTGAGGAAGGAAAGCACATTACAACCACATCACATTCACATTTAAATAAGGCCCATGGTGCAGATGCTAAGGTTAGGAGGGCACACCAATCAACACAGCTGCCATGTTTTACTCTAATTTCCATTCCTGTTGCTCTTTTATAAGAAGTCCACATGCTCTCAGAAAGAAATAGATGATTTCAAATCTACTAATTATTATCATGATGTTATTAATTTAGACCAAGATAATAATAAGATGGTGTTTGTAAAGAAAGGCTTCATTATAGAATTAATTGCTTTGATTAAGGTCAACACAGGAGAAAAGATTTGCATAGCATTTAAGACACAATTACTTTGATGGCTATTCAGGATCCAAAGACATGCAAATTTAAAGAAAGGATTTCACAATTTTCCCTTTCACATTCAGATGCTAAGTTCCCTGATAAACCCCACTTGTTCAACAGAAAATTAAAATCACTGAATTGAAGAAGATCTGTGTAATGATGTATTATTGATGTATTCTGTAAATGTTCGAATTATTCTTGGCTTCAATTTAGGATTTATTTCATAGAAACAAAAAATAGCATTACAGAGTCAATTTTAATCTTGGTGTTGATGTTGTGGTTGTTTCCCCTTAATAGATGATGATAGAACAAGATTATAGTTCTCTTTATGAATTTACTGTTACTCTTTTTATTCCCATACTTCTTGACTTAATGGCACACATGGAATAGGAGAAGGAACTCCATAGTTAACACCTGCTTCCAATTCATTGACTAAAAATGCAACTTAATTCTTTTGTTTTACTGTTACTCAGTATTTTTATTGCATTTCTTTCATCAATGCATTTTTAAACTCAATTTGAGAGAAAGCATATCTTTATTTCTCTCATATAAAAATGCATCCATCACGAGGAAAGACAGATTGCCAATGAATTTGGCATTTGCATGTAATTTAATTTTGCCTTTTCTCTTTATCATTTATTCTCTTAGATGATTTTATTGCAATGTCTCTTAAAGTAAATGATAGGACCACACTTGGATCAGATTGAACTGTTAAAACTATTTAAAGGGCATCCTGAGAATATGTCAAGACATTGCATTCTAATTGAGTATTAAGGAAAGTAAGAATAACGTTCTGATTCTTAATATTTTACCATATGGTAGAAAATGATCATCAGTCCCCAAATCAAATGTTACCTTTAAAAGCATACATACATAAGCAATCATTCTCTTGTTTGTCATTTTTGGATTATATGCTCACATCAGTAAACAATCTTACTTGAGGGGGGGAAAAGGTAGAAACTTCAGGAAAAGCATAAATCAGATTCAACTTTGACATTTTCTTTAATCATAACAATGAATTTATTTAAACATCAGTTTTCTTGATTTTCCTGTTTTATATATTTTCATGGCCAGACTACCACCCTTCTAACATTCTAGGTTAATTTTCATCAGTTCTCCAAATGGAGAACCCACAAAGCCAAAAATAAAATATCATTAAATTAAAAGTGTCTGAATAGAGACATGCTTTTAAATAAGATTTGTTTTCTAGATAATGGAATAGTAGAATAGTGAGCTGAAAGAAGAGCTGTGTGGAAAAAGAGAGAAAATCAAATTTAAGTTCGATCTTTGTCACAGAATAATGCTAGAACAGGTGAATGGGAGTCTAAGTCAAGCATTTTTCCATGCAAAATGTGTGGATGTGAACCCTCTAGCAAGGTGAGAACTTCAAAGTAAGTCAGAAACATGATAAGAGAAAGCTAGAGAATCCAGGGTTGGTAGTATATGATGATTCCAATCAAGTATATCACACCTACAGAAATGCAAATCTAGTTAGTATTTAAGGACTGCTACATATTAAGTTTAAGTGTTAGAAACATGAGCTAAGTATAATTTCCAGTTCAACCTGGACCAACATTCAATCACAAGTAGAAATGATCCACAACAACCAACACAAGATATTGACTTCATAAGCTTCACTTATTTTAGCTATGTGATGCAGAATGTATTAATATGAAAATCATAAAGCAAGTGATAGTTAAGAAAGTGTTAAAAGCCAAAATGATTTAAAATTAATAAAACATAATCTTTAGAAATGAAGATATTTTAACATTAGTTCAGGGATGATACTGAAGAGAACGTTAGAGAAGTAGTTGATGACAATATCAGTATATTGGAAAAAGTACCAAGATATATTACATATTACCTCCGAGGAAGATATAGCAAAGAGATAGAGACAGAAAATAGATCTAAAGCAACATGGTAGCTAGCAATGCCACAAGACAGGGTCCAAGGAGGTCCTCAAAGTGAAGACTGGAAACTGACTCACTTCATCCATGGGACAAATGCAGGTTTGGTGATTTTCATTAGAGGCATAAAGGGATTTATTAGAATTTAAAAAGTACAAAGAACCTAGCCTGTATCTCTCACTATGCACTTAACTAAAATCAAAGTGAATTAAAAATTTAAACATTAAAACAGAAACACTTAACCTACTGGAAGAAGAAATAGGTAAAAGTCTTGAAGATATAGGTATGGGCAAAGAGTTTCTGAACAAAACCCTGGTTGCACAAGTAAATAGCAAGAATTAACAAATGGTATCACATCAGATTAGAAAAACACTCCTGCATGGCAAAAGAAACCACCAACAGCATGAAGAGATAGCCTACAGAGTGGGCAAATATTTTTGCCTCAGACAAAGGACTAATATCTAGTATCCACATAAAGAACTCAATATCTGCATAAAGAACTCAAAAGGGTTAGCAAATAAAAAATCAACATTAAAACAAACTGAGGGCTTGTTACAAAGATTTTTATTTATTTTGTTATTTACTCCTCCATAATTATTAAGGTCATTATTATGCATTTCTTGATGAGAAAAGTCTGTGACGCCTGTCTCCTTTTTTTTAAACTGCAAGAATGTATTCTCCATTGAGTGGAGTGCTATAAAGTCCTGTCATTGCCTGACTAAAAGGCCCTAAGTGTTTTGCCACAGAATTAGATCAGAATCTGAATTCCTCTCAGGTATGGTGAAGCTGCTGCTGTTGGATCCACTGATGGACTTCGCCAGCTGTATCTGCTGTTTGACTGTCCTGCAGTGTGGCTCTGTGCACCATGACTGAGAACTTTGGTTATTGTCTTACAAGCACTCAGCACTAATTGGGTTTTATGTCCTTAGAGCTCACTTGCTTGAGATCCATTGTTCTGGAAAGAGATTTTATTTGATCAAAGATAGACTATAAAGATATGTCTTACGTGTCTGAGTATGGGAAAAGCAAGCATCTGTCCCCTTTAGAAGCTAAATAAAAGAGGATCTGTCCCTCACGGGAACAATATAAAGGCATGACCTTTAGTTAAATTGTTTTCTTTCACTGAGAAGCTTCCTTATATAACCCACTTCTTTACTTACAGGTAAAAATTAATTTCACAAACAAAATGCAACTGTATTCATAAAATTACATGCATATCAAATTTCTTCCCTAAATCATATGTCTTACAAGATTTAACTTTCCCATACAACATTTCAGGTGATAAACTTGAAGACTAAAATTCAAAGGTGTTTTCAGAATGCAGATGCATTGAAATATTCATTGAGCCTGGTGAAAGAAACATTCTCAGCTTCAGTCCACACATTAAAGCAAGAAAATGAATTTGAAATTCTCTTTCAACTATCTTTTTGCTTTAGAATTCATCTGAACAACCAAAAATCACTGATTTTTTATGAACATTTTATTTTATATTGATAATGCCAACAATATCCCCTAAGGTCTTTCGTCTGAATCAGTTTTACATTCCAGATGACCATAGATGATAAATAAATCAGTTCAGTCCCTAATGTGCACCATAGGTAGAATAACTAGATTTGTCATTAATTGTAGAATTTCAAGGACTTCCTGTCCCAATGAGGCCATACACCTAATTTCAGATCTCTCGTCTTTTACTGAACGTGTGCTGTCAGCATCCCTATATGTGAACATTTTTTTATTGGCCAGAGATAGTGGTTTTAATAATAATTGAAGGCACTTCTGGTTAAAAATGCAGAAAATGAATTACAATTTTAAATTGAGACTGGATTTGGTGGAGCATGCCCATAGTCCCAGCACTCAGAAGGCTGAGGCAGGAAAATCACAAGTTTGAAAACAGCCTGGACCTCTCTCTCTCTCTCTCTTTCTCTCTCTCTCTCACACACACACACAAAATATATGTGTGCATATATATATATACTTATATATATACAAAAACAAAAACAAGAGCAGCAAAAGTTTGAATAGATTTGAAGCATTTCACAGAAATAAATAGAAGGTAGAGAAACCAGGCAGAAAATTGATAGCAATCAGGGAACTCTCAACTGCCAAGTTCTTGTTTAATCAGGAAAGACTTTTAGCTTGGTTTTCACAGGACAGTGTTAGTTCTGAGTGTCATTCTAACATTAACTTTTACACTTTTGTATCAGTGCAACAGCACTTTATATTTGTTACATTGAATGAACCTGATGCTTTTTTCTTTTTGCAATAGATTAAAAATCTTGGTAAAATATCTGATTGATATAATAAGAAATAGTCAGATCCTTTGAAAAATGGAAGGAGACCAAGAGGTAGAAAGAGTAAAAGTGAAGAAAAGAACACTTAAAAAGAATTAAGATGTACTATGTACAGGTACTAACTCCCCAAGATGAATGTAATCACTATATACTACAACATGTATTAATAAAAATGAAAAGATTAAAAAATAAAGTTAACATTTTAAAAACTTGATCAACCCCGGATACTTCACATTTTTATAGTTCAGCTGCTAAAATAACAGTAAGGGGAAAAATTACTCATTAGGTTTTAGAGAGAAAAGCATAGATTTGATTGAGAGAAATATGCATACAGTGGAATAGTCCATTAAAACAAAAGGTATTTGGATGATGGAATGATAAAAATGTGACGTGATCTATTGTAATCCCAAATAATGAGTATGGTTATCCAAGTACTGAAATCTTTTCTCTAGTTTTCCTCACAATCCAAGAAGTTACATTTATAAATCCACTGAGACGTTATTAGAATCCCGCTAAGTTAATTTCAATCTACCACCTCCAAAGCAACCCACAGCGAGAGCAAAGATTCCAAGACATATTCAAGGTTAAGGGCAGCCAAGGGGTCCTAAGTCCAATCCTTGTGAGGACACGCAGACAAAGGCCTTGATCTTAGGCCTCTCCCAGAATTTATTAACTAGTGAAGCAAGGGGGTGGCTTGAGGATGAGTGACAATAAGGATGGCGGGAACTACGTGAGTAACTTGAGCTGCCTATCAAGGTAGTGAGAAAGGTATCTCTACAAAATGCAGATGAAGATATGCAAGGGGCTCAATTTGCACAACCCAATCAAGACAGCAACTAAATTGTACTAGGAGGCTGCTGCTTTAGTTTCTGGTATACAAACTTTATGCCCTGGGAACTCATAGCCTCTTTCTTAAGGCTCATCCCTAGTGGACATTCCTGGAACTCAGTGGCTCTGCCCTCCTGCTGTGCTTTATACATTTTACAAAGGTCACTTTGGGAGGAAACAGGACACTGTCTGATGGCTTTAAAGACTACATACCAGTACCTGCTTCTGATATGTAAACTTTTATGTCCTGGGGACTCAAAGCCTCTTTCTCGCGGCTCAGACCCAGTTGACATTCCTGGAGCTCACTGGCTCTGCCATCCCGCTGTGCCTATATATTTTACAGGGATCACTATGTGAGGCAACAGGACACTGTCAGATGGCTTTAGAGATTACATATCAATACTTCAGCTAGCCTTATTTACAAGGCTTGGAGCCAATTAAAGGGAGAAGGAAATACCATAGTCAGCTCTGTATACATCAACATAAGGAAATAAGTTTCAATATAATCAAAGTTGCAGCAACTGTTCTGCATTTAAGGGTACCCGCTCAAGTTGTCTCCCACAGTGATCTCTCAAATTACATTAAAGTACAAATATTTTTATTAAAACATTCTGACTTCGTATACCACCCAGATACCTCTGAAAGGCATCACTGATTTCCTATCCCGAGGCAGTTGTATTAAAGCAGAATCCACTTTAGTGTTGAATTTCAAAAATAGTAATTCCAGGGTTCCTCTGAGAATGTAGTGGAATAATAAAAATTAAATGATATAATAGATGATAAGATTTTTTCTAATATTATCCTTCTAAAATGTGAGTCATTAACTTCACTGTACTAAAGATAATTCTTTTGCTATCTTTACTTGCCTTCTCATGATACAAAATAACCTTGCAAACATTAACAAGTGTAGGAAGGCCCAGTACCACTGAACTCTATCCCCAGCCGCCTACATCTCCTCTTTTCTCATTGAAACAAACCACTAAGCTCAATGTGATAACAACAAAATCTATTGATCAGATAGTTTTTAAATACACCAACATAGATTAAATTGATCATAAAAGCAAAAATTACACCTATGAGAATGATAGATATATTAAAATATTTGATTATTAAGTTGAAAGACTTCGGTTCAGAAAAATAATCCCTTCTTTAATTATAGGTTACTTGAAGACTTTAGTAATTCCATTGACCTAAAAGAATGGAGGAATTATTCATGCAAACCTCTTGGTAAACATCATTGATCAGATATTCAAATTCACTATCAGCTTGTCTAAGGATTGCCTAAACCAATACCTTATTTCTTGATTTTTTTATTGCAATACATACTGTCCCTTTCCACCTTTATAAAGAGCAATCTCCAGAAAATGTTTGTTGCAAAGAAGTTTGACTAGTTGTAGGATACTATCAATAGGAAGGAGAATAACTTCCAGGGGAAGATATTCTGTAATATCTTGGCTCTCAAACATGGTAATCACACTATGCTGGACATTTCCTGAAACTAAGCTGTGCACTTCATCTTCAAAATGGAAAAAAATAATATTAAGTGTGTGTGAATATGTATAGACATTTAAAATAGTCATATATATGATATAGGAAAAATGATCCCAGACCTCCAAATGATATGGGGCAATGAAACTCCCAACCTACTATACGTCCAGCGCGAGTTCGTGTTCTCTAAAAATCGAAGAATGAATTTTAGGAACAACGGAGGGTAAGAGCAGGATATATTTATTGAGGGAAAGAAAACTTCTGTCTGAGGGACAGAAGGGGGCCTGAGTGGGTTGCCAGGGACTCTGTCATTTTTAGGGACTTTTATAGAGTAAAACCATGAGGTTAGATGGGTCCAAGGCGGGGAAAATGGGAACCTGCAAGGTGGGCATAAGGTGGGACATAACTACAGTTAACCAATAAGATTAATTGCTCAGCTAAAATTGATTAAATCAAGGACAAATGAGGAAAGGAGTCACGTAGTAAGCGGGGATGCTTAACAGCAGTGACTCTTCCTGTAGGGGGTTGGGATGCTGACTCCTGACTTCCTCAGTGTGATAGAGAACTATTTAGAATATCAATCCTTAGGATATGAGTGTATTTGTTCTGTCTTTTGTCTTGAGATATGGCCCACAGCAGGAGGTGCCTGTCTCCTCAGAGGTTGCAAAGTATCTGGACTTTTACACTGGCTCCTTTGAGGACCTAGCCCTGTCTGACTGCCTATAATATTTTTGTCTAACTCAGTTTTCCCATAACACATACACGCACATATATACACACACACATACACATATATACCTATGTGGGATGCCATGAACATTAAAAGAAATAATTCATGGAAAATGTTTGTATGCATCTCTGATATGTAATTATTATACCTATTATTCATTGGTGCATTGTAAAAGGTGTAGTCTCCACAAAGAAAACAACGTAACAAAATTGGCCAACACAATCTTGGAATCTTGTAGTAGTGATATAGGAAAAATGATCCCAGACCTCCAAATGATATAGGGGAATGAAACTCCGAACCTACTATATGTCTGGCTCGAGTTCGTGTTCTCTAAAATCGAAGAATGAATTTTAGGAACAACGGAGGGTAAGAGCAGCATATATTTATTGAGAAAAAGAAAGCTTCTGTCTGAGAGAGAGATGGAAGGGGTCGTAAGTGGGTTGCCAAAGACTCTGTAATATTTAGGGACTTTTATAGAGTAAAACCATGAGGTTAGAGGAGTCTAAGGTGGGGAAAATGGGAACCTGGAATGTGGGCATAAGGTGGGATATAACTACAGTTAACCAATAAGATTAATTGCTCAGGTAAAATTGATTAAATCAAGTACAAATGGGGAAGCGAGTCATGTAGTAAGCAGGGATGCTTAATGACAATGACTCTTCCTGTAGTGGGGTGGGATGTTGGCTCCTGACTTCCTCAGGGTGATAGAGAACTATTTAGAATATTAATACTTAGGATATGGGTGTATTTGTTCTGTCTTTTGTCTTGAGATATGGCCCACAGCAGGAGATGCCTGTCTCCCCCACAGCTGTAAAGTATCTGGGCTTCTGCACTGGCTCCTTTGAGGACCTAGCCCTGTCTGACTGCCTATAATATTTTTGTCTAACTCAGTTTCCTGTAACAGTAGCATGGAAGGTTACACATAAAAATAAAATGAGTGTATAGCGTGAAAGTTAAAATAAGTTATGTGGCCAGTTTTAGATTTTAAGGAAAAGATCCAATTTGTAAAAAGCTAATAAATTTAAACTGCACAGTACTTAGAATGCTAAATATACTAGCTCGATGCAGTACAATGTTAGGATAAAAACAGTAAACATATGGGAATAATGCAGTAGGTAGGAAATGCAAAGGGAGAGAGTATTTGAAGTAAGATTTTTAAAATTGATTGCTAGAAAGTGTCTATCAAAGTTTACTTGTGAACTTATTAAAACTTTTACTCAATTCAACTAGATATCAGACTTATAAACAAGCAGTCACAACTATATTACATGAAAAGATAGGAAACATACAGTTACTTATGTTAGCATAAGTTTGCTTTTCCTGCCATTCTTACTGTTAAATGTATGGCTTAATAGTTTTTTGTTAAGAAACCATTGAGAGTCATTGCACACTTTTTATTTGTTGCTACTCTATTTCCATGTCATGAGTGGTTTAGACATTTTCATGTTCTGGTTCCTTTTTTTGACAGTGATATCTTGCACTATAATCATACATTTTATTGTTGAGGAAATCTGGTATCAAGACAAATGGAAGGCCTTTTGCACCAAGGAGCAGGAAGGCAACAGTTTGTTGCACTGTGGGGCTGGCAGGACCAAGCCCAGATCACCAGCCACGACTGAGAGTAAAACAGAAACTGATATATATTTGGTAAGCAGGAAATACAAAAAGCTGATAGCAGGTTATCGTATAACTGGTTATATGAATCAAGTCTTAATGTTGTCAGGCAGGTTTGTTCCGGGCAGGTTAGTTAGAGGTGCTGTTTGTCATAAGGTGGGAGAAAATAGGGAGGGAGCTGGGGCCAAGGGAGTGGTTGAAACTCAGCATGTCCTTGACTGGTTTATCCCGGCTGGACAGTATTCTTGAAAATAGGTATGTCTATATGTCAGACAGTACAGGCAGTCCCGATGGACGTGGTCAGACTGAGTCAGGTCAGATGATCTCTAACCTGCAGCCGATGTGGCCAGTCAAGGCCGACTGAATGTAATGGTCTAGCTATGTGGTGGGCTGGGGCCTGATGAACACCTCTTGTCTTAACGGAGCATCAGACTGACTGTTGATTTTTAACTTTTCTTGTCACATTATCTGTCCCTGATATTGCCATTGCCTATTAATTTCTTCTGCTATTAAAATATACTGCTTAAAATTTCTCTACTTCTAGTAGAGTTGACAGATTATATTTAACATTGGAATAATTACACAATTTCCTGGTAAAAATGTTTATAAACTTCAAACATTTTGATATCCTTAACCACAGGATATTATTTGAATTGTTTAGTGTATCTGAGCTCCTGGAATCAGACCCAGTACTTCAAAGAGGGAATTAACAAATGCTGGTCTCTGATGGAATGAAAGGAATAAATAGGAATCTAGAGTTAGAGGTTAGGATACAAGGCAAGAAGAGATGGCTGCGGTTTCATGCAGTATCCACTCTGCTTGTGTCAGTGCCCGCACCCCTGAAAGACTGCGGTATGGCAACTTACTTTAAAAGGGATGAGCTAACTGAGAAAGGTGGAAAATTTAGGATTTATGCGAACAACCAAAATCTTTACATTTTTATGAAGTTTCACCTTTATATTTTAGAGCCAACAAAACACTAAAAGTCTTGCCCTGAGTTAGCCATCCATGAGAACTGATCACCAGGTAGTACATAAATTAGCTCACTGATGAAGGTCCTTTAAGGTAAGCTGGCCTCACCTTGTTACGGGAAAACTGAGTTAGACAAAATATTGTAGGCAGTCAGATAGGACTAGGCCCTCAAAGGAACCAGTGCAGAAGTTCAGATACCTTGTAACCTCTGAGGAGACAGGCACCTCCTGCTGTGGGCCAGATATCAAGACAAAAAGCAGAACAAATACAACTGCATCCTAAGGGTCAACAGTCCAAATAGTTCTCTATCACCCTGAGGAAGTCAGGAGTCAGCATCTCACCCCCCCTACAGGAAGAGTCACTGCTATTCAGCATCCCCGCTTACTACGTGACTCCTTTCCTCATTTGTCCTTGATTTAATCAATTTTACCTGAGCAGTTAGTCTTACTGGTTAACTGTAGTTATGTCCCACCTTATGCCCACCTTGCAGGTTCCCATTTTCCCCGCCTTGGACCCATCTAACCTCATGGTTTTACTCTATAAAAGTCCCTAAAAATGACAGAGTCCTTGGCATCCCGCTCGGGCCCCGTTCAGAAAGTTTCTTTCTCTCAATAAATATATTCTGCTCTTACCCTCCATTGTTCCTAAAACTCATTCTTCGATTTTTAGAGAACACGTACTCGCACTGGACATATAGTAGGCTGAGAGTTTCATTCCCCCATATCATTTGGAGGTCTGGGATCATTTTTCATATATCAACCTGGGAGACTGAAATATGCTATCCCAAATAAAAACGATGCCCCTCCAATTTTAAGAACTCTTTTAGGAGACTGTGTCTGGGTATGAAGGCAAGATTACAGGTAATACATTTCTATATGCTTTTATTCTTTAGTACTCTAGCTGTTAAAGTGTAATATATTTCAGTACAATTCCTATTTTTGGTAAATAGAGACTACCATTTTATCTCATGGATCACTATGATTTTCCGGGATTTAGGGTTTCCTTTTGTTCTACCCATTTGAATGACAAAACAAATTAGTTGAGATATTTAAATTCACAACGGAATTAACATCATTTAATTTTAATGTGCTTATGAAAGGAACGGTATCTTTAAAGTTATATTTTAATTAGCATATTGTTGAATTTCATAGTTTGCAATCAATGCCCTTGACACTTAAGTACTTTAAAGTTAATTTCAATGTAGTCGTGTATGTCTCCCATCTATTAATATTACTTGGAAAAGTTATTTTAAAAGACTCAACCACCATAGGTGAAGAGAATGCTTACCTGTTTCACAGGGTGCTAGTTGATATAGTTCACTAATTTTCTTTTAAGAAGAGAACATGAGGTGAACACAGCAAGACAGTTCTCTGCTTGAATGCTACCACACAGCATCAAAGGTTTTTTTCATCATTCAATTTAGATTTGTCTTTTCTAACTTAAAGAAGAAAACCCAGCAGCAGTTCCCATAAAAACAAGCATTCCAGGTGGTTATCAGGTCCAATTACAGCTTCACAGTTAGGGATGACTAAACTTGCTAAGAAACTGGAAAATAGTGTTCAGAACTTATCAGTGGAAATTCAGTTTAAAGAAGAAACTTGGTTAGAATGGTAAGATTTGTCATAGAGAAAGATCTTTATTATATTGATGTGAGTGATTGAATTTCAAGTTCATTGAGTCACAACAAAGAAAGATTATTTTAAAGGCAATTGGACAAATCAAAAAGCTCAGTGCAGTGCTCAATTAAAATAATGTATCAAAAATAAATGTTTTGATTTTAAACAATCTCTTTCTCCGATAGTTTTCACAGTGGGCCCTGAACTAAAGTTTATTTGCAACAACTGAGAGGCAGATGGATAGGCATAAGTTACTCTGGTAGTTTTTCCTCTATAATGAAGGAGTTGAGCAATCTTACTTTCTGGTAGACAAAGAAAAGTGAGTTTCACAAGTCATTCGCCATATTATATGAGGCATTTCCTATATTTGAAAACACTTCATGACTACATTGAAGTGTGCCAAGAAACTCAAACAAAACAAATTCTAACCTCCACTGATAAAATCCAAATAACACAGAAAGAGAAAATATTTTTTAAAAAGTTAAGTGTTTACAAAAAATTACTAAAATCTAAGAAAATGATTCTTTAATCATTAATTTTCTCATCTTATTAGGTCATTGTATTCTTTTGTATCTTAATTAATGTTAATAATATTGGTTTTGCTGAGTGTGGTGGTTTCTATCTGTAATCTCAGAACTCAAGAGGCTGAGGCAGGAAGATTACTGAGAGTTCAAGGCCAGCCTGTGATAGGCAGTGAGTTCAAGGCCATTCTGAACTACACAAAAGGCCCTATCTCAAAGAATGAAAAAGCCACAAAAAAATGGTTTCAATAATATTTTATTTCTTTGAAAAAATATATGAAAACATACTATTTAGCATTGCATATGCAGATAAACACATATTACAAAATTCTTCAAGTAATTATGAACTGCCAGTTTGCTGATAAAACTGTTTTTACATTGAGCCTTGAGGAATTATGTTTTTAAGGGAAAAGATAAGCAGCTAGCAGTCTACTTACTTCTAATTTTGTAACTCTCAGGGCTGTTGATAGTTGCAGTTTGAGTCCAAACAACTGAAAGATGCATAGACATTATCCTCCTTACGCTGTTCAGTTGATTTAATTGACACGTAAATGCTGAATTGACATAATAGTGCAAATGCTGGAGAAAATTGTTGATGACAATAAGATGCAAGAAAATAGTTTTCAAATGGAGCTGAAGAAACTAATGGTTTCTAAAGAGACATGAGAGTGTGAATTCTGTTACATAAAATATTTAACTTAATCAAAATCATTCTCACTATTTCACCTTCGGTAATCTACATTGGGGAAATATGTGTGCACATACTCAGAGAGCTATTGTGAACAATGACTGGGGTTTGCTATTCTTGAAATCATTTTTTTTATGAACGCTTACAGATGTGAGAAAATGGTTTTGATAGTTACAGAAAGTTGATAAAAATCAAGACTTAATAGGAATGTAGTTTATTACCTGAACTTCATAAAATTATTTGTATGAATATACTTAATGTATGTGCATTTTTACATACATAGAGGGGGAGAGAAAAATAATATTATGTTAGCTTTCTTTTCTAATAGAGGAATTTATTTATTTATTTATTTATTTATTTATTTTGTCCTTTTGAATCAAGGTCTCACTATGCAGTTCAGGCTGGCTTTGAGCTCATTTTGTAGCCTAGGCTGGTCTCGAACCCTTACCTCAGCCTCTCAAGTGCTGGGATTACAGGCATGTGCCACCATGCCTAACTGAACAGAGAAATTTTTATACTTTGTTGTGCTTAACAAAGGATGGAGGTAATATTTTTGAAACCAGACACAATATACAAGCAATAGTTTTCAATAATTTTAATGCAAGGTATTCTATGAATAACAGCTTTTTTTTTTTTGTTCCTGTCCCAGGGGCTGAACCCAGGACTTCTCCATTCACCTGTACACCAGTCATGCTTTCATTCATTTGTTTTTGAGCAGGATTTGCTAAGGTTGCCCAGACTGAGCTCAAACTTTCTATCCTTCTGCCTGATCTCCCAGACTTCTTGGATTACAGGCAAAAACCACTTGTTCTGACATGATAGATTTAGAATATAAAGAAAAATCAGTGTTGATTTTATGAAAAGTATTCTCCTTTCCACCTTTGCTACTGGAGCAGATTATCTGTGAATAAAATTAATTTTAACAGAATTGTGTTTCTTTCATTTATATGAAAACCCATAAAAGTCTCTAAATAGCATAAATTTATTTTCTACAACTGCATAAAGTTAATCCTCATATTATATTGTAGTTCCAGTTTGGACTTTGACCATAAAAAAATGAGACAGAATTACACAATATAATTAGTTTATATATTATTTTACAGTAATGTGATGCAATATGGAGATCAATTGATTGGAATAACTGAAAAGCCTTTATTTTTCTCCCTTCTCTAAAGAAGTCTTTATTGCCAAAAATTGGATTGCCATGCCCATTGCCATGATCCATAATGCAGTGTTTCTGAATATTTTAGTTGTCTAAAATATCATGTATACACAATATTGTCATATTTTCTTTTAAAATTATTTCAGTAAAACAAGAAAATTTAGGAAATGGGGTTAATTTAAATGAAATCAGAATTTGGAAAGAATTTTCACAGACATCTATTTGTGCAACTCTGATCTTTTGAAAAATTTTCATTTATCTTTGTGATATATACCACGGTATATCTTTTTAATTATATTTCCTTGTTTATCAAACTACCCTGTTTTATCTCTGTGATGTATATTTTTTCACAACTAGCTCTACTTTATATTGTTTGTATTGTTTAGAAAATAAATCTTGACTAAGTCTCACAAATATCTCCTTATCTCTTTTTCTTTTTCACAGAATTGCTGTTTATTGAACTCAGTTTGAAATGCCTGAAATAAAATGCATAAAAAATAAACAATAACCTAACCTTGCATAAGAAATTAGAATCTTGAAAACATAACAGGTCTTGTAGATTGTAAACAATGGAGTTTGAGGTAGACTGTTTGGTATCAGGTGTATGGTATGGTAATTATGCAAAGCAGGTAGTGTTACAAAATAAAAAGAAACTTTTTTGATCTTCAGTGAGTTAGGCAGTCATTGTTCACTACTAGGTCCAAGAATATTTCTTTAAAATACCAAATACACAAAAGAAAACTTGGATATCAAAGTATTGTGATTTTTTAAAGAACTACAGTTAAATTCTTTTTATTTTTCAATTTGAAAAGTCTCGTGGAAAGGTGTAGTGACACTATTTCCAAGTGACTACTAATTGTTTTCTTATTTTGTCTATGACCGTAAAGAAGCAAGTGGAAGAACTGTCTGAAATAAATTACCAAGTCAAAGAAAACCCATTTTATTTCTAAAGGACATGGTACCTTGGTTCTGAAGGGTGTCAGATCTGTGAGTGGTTACTCTAGCTTACATTTTGGGTCTACCAAGATGCTTTATTTGTGTGCAGGATCTAAGAAGTGGTTAAGGAAAGGAGAATTGAATAGTTATTTATGTCTTTTTAACAACTGGGAGTTTACTGAATTTCTATGTTCACCTTTGCCATTTTAAAATTTTGAAAATATGATCTCTGGGTTGAAAGACCACTTCTTGTTATTTCTTTATTTTTTAGTAGCTATTTGCTCAATTTTTCAGACTTCTATTCAATTCAACTAAATATAATGACAAGAAGCTAATGCTATTTTACATGAAAATGTCTAGGAAACAGTTATTTATGCCAGCATGTGTTTGCTTTCTCTGGCAATCCTAACAGCTTTTCCTAATTAAAAGGTACCTACACATACATTTTAGAATAAAAGAAACTCAGTCAATATTTGCAACCACTGCACTGAGACATAATACTATGAAAGTATAAATATTAAAAATATTTCTGGGACGTACTCAATAGCAGGATTAGAGAAAGCTAATTATTTTGGATCTATCAATTTATAATAAATAGCAATCTAATATTAAGGTAACAAGAATCAAGAAGTTAATCAATAGGAAAATCTTCTCCCAAGATTTTGAAGCACGTCTGTCAGACTTTCTGCTATAATTATCTCTTGATGAACTTAATCTGTTTAATGGCTGTGAAATTGTATTTCTACAGAGACAATGCACATCTGGAAGAACAGCATGCACCCATCCAGCTGCCTCCAGAGTACCACGACATTGACTTCAAATACACTTCTCACGGTGAAAATGAAGCCGATTCTTTGACATGCTAATGCCTGTGTTGGCTGGGTCTCATTTTAGACTTGCCAGTACAACAAACAAACTTCAAAGTGTCAGGGGGGTACTTTAAAGTTACTGTAGCATTTGCTTATTTTGAAAAATACACTCTCTTACTATTAGATGAACGGTTTGGAACCTCTCTCTCTTACTTTCACCTTATCATCTTTAATTAGTGCAAAACCCTTGAGTACCGGCCTGTGAGATCAAATGGAAATGCCTGTTTGATGATCCGAATACCTTAAAGAGGCAAATGGAGGAGCAGCTGTTTTGTTTAAAATGAAAGAAAACAGAAGGTAGCATAGAAGTGAAGTGTGTGAAAACTTAATCATCCCCAAATGCTAAATGGCCTTGTCATAGTTATATGATGTGAAGGGTAATAACTGGAAACATTTTCTATTGAGGGTTCCCGCTCCATCAAAGATCCCTCCCCTCTCAGCTGCGGTGCTGGGGTCTTAGATCCAGACAAGAAAATTATTCCTTGAGTCAGTCAGTATTCAGCACTTTCCAAAGAAGTCTTTCTGCTATTCTTTGAGGTCAGTCTCTGGAGGACAAGTTGATATCCTAGAAAAGTGAACTAGGGGAGTTTGAAAGTTAGATGTCATATGTCACTGAAGTACAAGTTGATTCTCATAAAATTTATCATGTGTTATACCTGTGTTAATTTCATTCAAAACAATGCTGTTCATTAGCCTTTATCATAGGCTGAAAATGCACAAAGATGAATTTGGTGCTGGTTTGTTTTCCTACATATGGGAAAAATCTTAATATTTCTGTGTTTAGTCTGTAAAATAAAAAAAGAAAAAACAGGGATTGTCTTTGTAGCATAAATCTGTTTTTGAGGAATAATATTAAGGTAAGGTAAAATTAAGAGATGAGAGAGTTGTACACTCTCTGACTAGGACTCTGGCTTTAAAACTATTGTTTATACTAAATAATACTTATTTACCTTATCATACCTTATCATTTTTCATGTGTAAGTGTAATTAACATAATACATCATACTAGTGATATATTAATTTGATTCGGCAACTCAGAGAAATGTTACCACGTTTGATAATTTTTCTTTGGTGAAAGCTTTACCCTCCAGCATAAATTCAGATTTTGAGAAAGCACTTTTTCTCCTCCTTGGACCTCAGAGAGCAGATATTTGTATTATTATATGATATTCGCTTAGAAACAATGCCAGTAATGTATCGTTTTGGAATAGCCTCCCCCCGGTTCTCATGTGCTTGAAGTAAGGGCTATTAGTTTTAGTGCTCTGGAGTAAAGTGATTAAACATAACTATCAGCTTGTATTTGGTGAGAGAACACATAATGAACAGTGCAGTCATCTCATCCAGGAGCACAGCACTGTGGAAAAAATGGCTGTTTCCCTCTGAGCTCCATACAAGAGCAATGTGAGAGAATCTACAGCAAATGCGGTCCATTAAACACCAACGACCTATTTCACATTCAGCTCAGTACAGTAATTGGGTCAGCACGCAATAACTTTTTACAAAATCATATAATTTTACATTGAAAAGGCCTAAAAATCTAATATATATGTTGTGGATTACAAACTGGTGGTCAACTTAGCACCAGCTGAATTAGTTCAGTTGGTGTTGAGTAAAGATGCTCCACCTGAAGAAAGTTGCCAGCATAAATAGAGATGTGGAGAAGAAGAGAGAGGCATTGTGGGTTCTTTCAAGAGCTGCTGTTTTGAGCCACTGGTTCTCCTGGAGGTGATTGTCATGCTGGCTTCCCCAGTATGGGTTTGGCCATTATCATCGGAGGAGCTCGGGGCCTCATCGGTGAGAGTGGCTGTGGTTCATATTGCAGGAGCCCTGCTCCTCACATTATGCATCAGTTCCTGACTCTGGAGGGGAGGCTGTGTGCTGGAGAAGCTTGTCACGCTGGCTTCCTGACCTGTGCTCAACTGTTCTCATCGTCGGGGGAACTCGGGACCTCGTTGCTGCTGAGGATGGCTGTGGTTCTCTTCAGAATAGCCCTGCTTCTTATTTTGTGCGTGACTTCTCAGCTCCCATGTAGAACCCTCAACCCACTGCACAGCTCCTTCACCCCACTGGCATAGACTTTCTAGTTCCACCGCTGACCTTTGGCCGTCCCAGCACAGAACCGTAAATAGTCTGGCATGAGTCCTTATTGTGGGCTCTTAGACTCCCAGTTGGAACTGTGGAAGGCACTGTCATGTGTTTTGGGTCTCTAGTGGCACTCTTGCAAGACATTGCTGTGGGATCCAGGCCCTTGGCTAGATATCCTGGGTCTTAGTGTTGTGGATAGATTTTCCTGAACTTTCTTGTGTATAACTCTGGGTGTCTATTATAAAACTATATTACAAACACTGTGTCCTGTAGCAGTTGTTCTCCCTGTAACCCCTGACTACAACAATATATATACACAGAATTCCTTACCCCATACTCTACTGAAGTTTGGGATGAAAGGAATCAAATGCAAAAAGAAAAGGCAAGTACATGGTACATCCATGAGAGTTTTAAAAATTTAGCATTAAAAGAAATTTCATCTGTCTCTTGCCTGAGTTACCCACTTTATCATTGAAATAAAGCAAAGATTGGAAAAAAATAATAGATCTATGATCTCATTTTAAGTATTGTTTCCAGAGAAGTCAAGTAATTAACGCCAATGGACCATAGGTGCTGTGTTCCAACTCCTAGCTCTCCCACTAACTGCATGTGTGATTTTCAAAAAACTAAGGTTTCCTATGGTTTTGTTTTCTCCCTTGTGAACCACGTCTGTAGAGAGGATATTTCATCAATTGTCCTGAGGATAAAATGAGCTTGTGTGTGTCAAATTCGGTGATCACCAGAGATTACCACAGTGCATTGTTCTTTCACAAGTATATCCGTACACACAAATATATATGGAGAAAGAGAGACAGAGAAAGAGGGAGAGAGAGAAAAAAGGAGAGAGAAAGGGTGAGAAATTATGGTTTTGGAAGACAAAATTATTGGCAAATATTTTGTAGATTTCATGAATATGCTACTTCCTTGCTAAATACATCAGCTTTGGAAAAATATAGTTCATAGGTTAAATCTGGGCTATGATCTCTTTTTGGAAATTTTTATTTAAAAAAATGCATTGCTTGCAGCTGAATTGATGCTACAGATGCAGACTTCAGTAGATGGACAATGGCACCCAAAACTGTAAATATTTGTTACTGGGTATCTACAGAGCATTTTGAAGACCCAGTCCTTAGTATAAGGGTGTTTTCATCATCATAACAAAGTACCAGCAATGATGTGGAATACATTTTCAGATTATCATAGTTATCCCCAATGAGCTCTTTCCCATGCTCTTTAGTGTCGACTCTAGTATTCCTCAGTATCCAGTGTTTGAATGCAAGAGTTTTATACTCTTTCAAGTACTGGGCGTCCATCTGAGCTGCATTCGCCTCTTGAAAAGGCTTACTACTTTCTCTCTCTCTCGCTTTCTTTCTTTTTTTTTTTTTCAAAAATGACTGGGTCACAAGAGGTAATTTATTTATTAGGAAATTGAAGTCTGCGATTTGCTAAGGTTTGAATGCTTATCTCCTTCCAAAATTCATGTTGAAAATTAATTGCCACCTTGCTGATAGTAATAATTTAGGCCTTTGGGAAGAGAGTAAATCTTGAGAGCTCTAATCATATGAATGGGATTCATGTCATAAAAGACAAGTATCTGAGGGCTGCCTGGTTATCCCATCACTTCTGAAGAAAAAGCCTTTATCCATCCATCTCCCCCACCATGGAAGGACGTTTGAATGGTGCCATCTAGGAAGAATGGGCCTGCACCAGACACTGAATCTGTTGGTGCCACGATCTAGGACATGTTAGTCTTTATAAATATGAGAAATAAGTACCTGTATATCTAAAATGTACCAATAGCCTTAATTAATTTTTTAAAAAGATAGCTTCAGCCACAAGCAAAATTATTCAACTATGTTTTGCAAAATTCCTGAGCCAAGACAAAGCAATAGATTTGGTTCTCTCTGCCACATGAAAAGGAAAAAAGTTTCCGTACTTCACAAGTTATCCATTTTAAGTTATTTTGTTATAGCAGCCTGAAATAGAATGAGCTATAGTTTCTCCCATTTATATTATAGGCATTTTTTTCTATAAGAGAAAATATGGATTTAAGTAGCTGCCATTGTCTTACAGAAAATACTGGCATTCTTACCTGGCTCATGGTCATCATCAGCAATCCATGGCTTTGGTGTATTTAATTCAAGATAGCCAATATACGCAGGCTGGAGCTTATGAGTAGTGCCGGGGTTTGGAAATGGAATGTTTCAAATAAGATGGTAATAGACCTACTTATTTTGAGCTCAAAAATTTTAACTAGTTTATTCCTTCTTTTTTTTCCTTCACTGTAATTTAATGTCCCATTCTTCTTCTCACTTAGTGACATTCATTGCTCCTTATGATTTTTTATGTATTTCTAAGGATTATGCTATTCTGACTTTGATAAAATCACATTGTATTATGTCTTATTAAGAGAGGAAATGGTGTGTGTATGTATACGTGATCATGGGTGTGCTTGTGTTTCTTAATATTTTTCAAGTTTTACCAGATAGGTGAAGACTTCATGCTTTGATCCAGAAAGTCAAAGCATACAAAAAGTCTACATAGTGTTTATCAAATGCAGCTTATATACTGGATTAAGGAGAGATTGGATGGCATGGTTAATGGCACATCAATGAGTGCACTGTAGTGACTGAGACTGGTATTCATCCTTCCTACTGAAGGATCTCAATTTGCAAATGTGGACAAATATAGTCAAATATTTTAAGGAACATTCTTAGAGTCTTTTAGAAGATTACTATTGGGTCTTTATTTAACTTATATAAATATGTTTTATAGAAGAATAGATAAAAATACAAAATTATTTCCTTTGGAAGCTAGACCATAAGTAAAAGTAGATAGAAGATTTTTAAAAGACATTTGCTAGTCTGATGGGTGCAGTAGCACTCTTTCAATTCCAGCACTTGGGAGGCTGACACAGCAGAATTGCCGTGAGTTTGAGGCCAGGCTGGCCTACATGGTGAGTTCAGGCTGACCTGAACTACACATGAGACACCGTCTCAAAAAAAAGGGTTTTTTTGTTTTTTGTTTTTGTTTTTGTTTTTATTTTGTTTTTGCTAGTTTATTGCAAACTCCAATAGTACTAACTCAAAAGCTACTTTTGTTGAACTGAAAGTTTAACTGAATGAAAGTTTTGTCTTCTAGATGACTTGACTCACAATTAAGAGTACTGATATTAAATCTAAAAATATGAGATTTAAATGAAATGGTTTCTTACAGGGGAAAATGTTCTCAGCTCAAGTAATAGATCTGCCTATTTTAATTAAAATATTTTAATGTTCTTATTCAAAATCCAGAAAAGTTGATTAAGGAAAACAACCCACCTGAAGAAGAACAGCTCTTCCATTAAATCTAATTTCAAGTTTTCCTTGTGCTACATATACACAAAAATTGTATATCAGTAGGGTCAGAGCACTAAAGCAAAATACCTCAGCTCCTGTTCTCTAAGCATTTCTGATTCATCCTGTGCAGAATGCAATTTCTAAATATCTCAAGCTTGTTCTGCAAGCATACCCTCTTGGGTGGTGACTGCCTCTGACCATTTTCCTATTTCCTTAACATGCTAGCTTAGCAATATCTCTTGTTGGTTTTTATTTGAAATTGGCTTCTATATTGCCAATGATAGGAAAAATTAATAGTTACAAAAATACCATTTTTTCATTTGCCATCAGTACTTCTAAGTCTCCACATGCAGAGCTCTTGCTTCCTTTAAAATAAATGCTGTAAACATTATAATTAGTTTGCTGGCAGCATATGGGTTCAGTGTGTGTTGAGTGGAAACAGTCTTGAAAGAACCCTGACAATTCTACCTTTCCTTTGCATTCTACTCCCTAAGCCCTTGGCATCAGATTCAAGTTCACAGACATGCTATGCGATGCTTCATTTGATTTATGTAAAAGTGTTGTTTATTTAAATAAGCATGACATTCATTAAATATTTATTGTATAGTGACTATTTTTACAGAAACCATTCTTTCATACTTCACAGATATGACAGAAACAAAAAATAGAAAGAGTATTTTATATCTCCATGCAAGTTTCTGTTATTAATAAAGCTAGACCCACTAAAGAAGTAATGAACATGAACTACAAAGAAAATTGTAATAGAGAAAACACACAGTAACATAATATACAGGTTTGGGAGTCTAAACTGTTTCAGGAGTCCTTAAGGTCTCATTGAGAATGGATATTTGGGTATTTGAGTCATGGGAGTGAAATTGTAGCAAGAACAGGGTGTTTCAGACAAAGGAAATAGCTCAAAATTAGAGAAAGTGGAGAGCAGGTCACATTTAAGTATATAGAAGACACACAGGATTATTGAGGGCTCTCCTTTTACAAATAAATGAATAATTAAGGATGTCAAGTTTTGAAAGGTCCAAAAGGCATATTAAAAATTTTATATCCCCCTCCCCAAAGAAATAAACTGATCAATATCTTTGTGTTTCCAAATAGCATGATCTGATTTACATTTGAAATAAATGAGTCCAACTTCAAGACAAAGGATGAACAGCAGAGGAGCCCTGGGGAGGAGGAGCACCATCAGCAGTTGTCACTGTACTCTCTGTGAAAGACAAGCGCAGCTGGCAGCAGGGGTACTGTTATGGCCAAAGATTAGATTCAAGAGATAGCAAATAAATGGAATCAGTAAATCTATGTATCACTAACTGTCTGAAAACAGTAAGATGCAGGAATACTGTGTGACTCTTAGTTCTTGGTTGAGCAACCAGTCTGGATCTTGTTTCCATGTACTGTGATGCTCCCGAGGAGATGCCCCCAGGGTAAGGCAGGGCTGGAGATGCAACAGTAACAGAGATGCCGTGTGAGGGGGATGCCTAGAGTGAGAACCAGGTGCCGCCTAAGCTGGATCTCTGAAACAGAACAGAAGTAAAGGTCACAAAAAGAAAGAAAAACAAAGCGGAATCAGAGAGATGGAAAGAAGTTGGGGGTTATTTAGTCATAAAACAAACCTCAGATAATGAAAATAAAGGTGGCAGGTATATGGATAGAGTCATTTGACATAGCAAAGAACAGCTTAATGAAGAACAAATGGTAAAAACAGTTTGCAAGCACAGACTAAGACTGGGAAATTGAGGAATCTAAATTTTACATGAAACTGAACTAGTGTACTTCAAAACTTCTGGAGAAAGTTGAATGCTTAGTGGATGGGTATAAGCAATTGAAGAGTAGATGTATAGTGAAAGAAAATAAATTTAAGTATTACAGTCTTTGGTTCAAATCCAAGAATTGCTTTTAGTTTCTTTTCTTTAGCAAATTATATAACTTCTGTTAGTCTGATTTTCCTCAGGTTATATCACATATTCAATTCTATGAATGCTACATTGTATCATTATAGAGTGATGTGATCAGATGTGATGTGATCAGGCTCTGAATATAAGCCTGAGCTTCATTTTGTCTAAATTGTGTATTATCTCACACTTCAAGAGCACTATCAGCAATCAGAGTCAATTTAAAAGAATTTCAAACTGATAACTGCCTTATAAATCAGTCTGTCAGACCTCTCATCAATACTTGTAAAGAAATATTTTCATACATTTGTCCCCAGTATTCTTTCACTCTCTACTCATTCTGTACATTTCACAGTATATGCTGAAGCACTGGAGTTATTTCTGATGGTTCTGATTAGCACTTTTGTTGCTCCATGCCCTCCATACTCTACAACAATGGTTTATTTCTTTATCTCTATAACTCTATGTCATGTGCTGTATGTTCTACGACTCAGACTTTGAAGCAATTCCAACTTAGAGCATGGCTTTCGAGAATATCAAAGATGAAGAAGAAGAGTGTAGACAAGTAAAGATGCTTAAATCCTCAGCCTTGGTACTGCACTTCATTGACCAAAGTAAGACACATGGGTAAGTCTGAGAGTGGGGTGGGAAGAATATTCATCTCACATACAAATATTGTAAAATGTATGGCAATTAGAAAGAAGAAAAATACGCAAAAGAGAAATAGGTACAGTAAAGAGAAGTAAATCACTGAGGGCAGTCAAATAATCCACTGCAATGGTAAAAAAATCTTTAAACTTTAGCAAATGTTATAGTCAGTATTTTCCCCAAAATTCAAACTTTGATCAATTTCTAGCAAGCAGAAGTAGGCAATTATCTAACAGTGTGGAGGTGAAAATGGGGAAAAGGAGAATTCATGGAAACTCCGATAAGTTTTGTTCTTCATACAAAAACTATTACTAATATAAGAGTAGTTGATTGAGAAACATAGTCATATAGGAAAATCTAGTTGGAGGTTGAGGAATTTACCTTTATAATTTTGAAAGTTTCTAGGTAGTCTAAAGCTCTGAGATATAAACATTCAAATACGTTGCTGAAATGAGATACAAAGGTTTGAGAAAGTGCAGGAATTCCAAGGCCAAACAGTGGCATGAAAGTGGTGCGTGGTGGCAGAATAGAGAGAAGGTGGTCAGTGACCCAGTACCAAAGCTTTAATTCATTAAAGAAACTAACGTGTGGCCGGAATGAAAAGAGGTGGAGGTGGGCACATGAAGATTGGCGATTCAACTGAAAATGGAGAAAAAATTGGCAGTATTACTGGTGAAAATTATCATTCACACATGTCTTGTGTCTTGCAAAATCTGGTTTAGATGACTGAAATTAGCAAAAAGTGGTCTTAAGATTTGATAAATAGACTGCCTAAGATCTGACTGTCCTTTGCTGCGTATACTCTAAAGAAACCTATTCACAAATAATGGTCTGCTGTACTACTGGTTTATCATCTTAGATGAAATCATAATGTCCATTTCTAACTCATTTTAAGAAGGTAGAATAGAATAACTTGGAATTCCTAGAAAAGTATTTGAATATCACTTCTCTATGCCCTAAGGACTAAATGATCTCTGTTCTTTCCTTCATGTGCTAAGGTCAAGTTCATACTTTTTATTATAGTATCTTAAATTCTTCACTAACTTTCTCTTCAAATTTTTGCATTTTTAAAACATAATGGTTATGGATTTGTAATTACATGAGATGTTGCTACAGTTTCTTCCTTAATGATTGATGTCATCAATTCCATTTAAGAATAACTTTTTATTTTCTAGAAGCAAAACAAACAACAAAAAACTAGAGCATTACATTTCCTCCGCTCTGAATTTGAAATACATCACAATTAGCTTGTAATAAGCTCTACCTAGTTACATTCATCCTGAAAATTTTACCATTTCACTGAGTAATTGTTTGAAACTGAAGTCACTTGAATTATAATTTATGAAAACTACGTCTTAAAATAAAATGTTTACTTCCAAATTAATTCAGTAACATTTAAAGTCTTTTTAACCTGATCATTAGTTTTTACATAAGCTCGTCAGCTGGATTTAAAAAAAAAAAAGGTCCACATAAGACAGATTAGCAGAGGAAGAGAATACAGATCTTTTTGCCAGTAAGTGGAATCCTACCCATGAGATCTGAGATTTTCATCCCTAGATTCTGCAGAATCAAGATCTGCAGAAACAAAGCACAACACTTTGTTTCTATTTATACAGGGGAAGTTGTATTTGTGAAGGAACAACAGGACAAAATCAGCACAAGATATACGGAGGAAATGAAAAGCTAAGGTAATACAAGCGTTACTTTAGTGAATCCATTTGTTTAGGTCCATTTCAGCACCAATTTCCAGGCGTGGGTGATGAAAACCATTCTTTTGCTCTGGTAGGAGGAAAGCAGACACCACTAGCAGAGGGATACTTAAGAGTTTGCTCTTTTCAGAAGGGGCAGGACAGACAGTCTTACTCAAATACAGCTGTTCCAATGTTTTTATCTTGAATCAATCAATGTACCAATTAGGCATATTTTGGGCTTGATCATCCTAAACTTGTTCAGTAGTAATACACCTCTTTCTCCAAGAAAAAAAGTGACATTGGCATATGTCACAGTGCAAGGAACAAATACAACAAAAACCTACAATAAGGAAGGTATCTTTAGGAAAGAAATGAAAACTAAAAGTAAAAAAGCAGTATGCATTAAAAGAAGACTAAGTAAAATTTGAATGGCATTGAATTTACTCCTGAAATGCTGTTTTTCTGTAGCAGTGGGTGGAAGGATGTAAGAATTTCAGAAAAAAAAACAGAATGAATAAAACGAATGCAAATATATACAAATATTTGGATTTTCTGTATCTTCATTTTGCCATCTTGAGGTTAAGAAAGATATTGAAGGATTGTTTGTTTCTATTTCAAAATTAATGAGGAAGTATAGACTTCCCACGTAAAAGAGTGCTGTGGAGAAATTGTTCTAATGGAACTTCGTACTTTGTGCAATAATTTTATAAATTCTAAACTTTGAATTCACATATGAAATGGTAGTATAGAAATACTGCTACTTTGGCAAAATATCTGATGGGAAACTGGTGTAAGGTAATAGACAAACCTATGTGGCTTACAAAAGGAGTTTTTTCCTGTTGAACTATAACCTTTTTGTTGTATGACTTATTAAAGCCCTGTACACAGAGGAAGGAACTAAACATGCCTAAACACTAAAGATAAATTTGAAAAATAATGCCTTCATATTTGCAGTTAGTAACCCTTAGAGTCTTTAAATGTATTATTTATACTGAAAAAATACTTTTATAGATTTTGTTCTCAATTTTAATTGATTAACAAACTAAGGCCCTCCTCACTAAGACCCTAAAATAATTCTTGAGGTCATGGTCTGGATTTCTGCATCAAACACAGCCCAGTATTGGCCCTCTACTAACATCAAAACATAGATGTTATTTTAAAAGATAAAATTTGATATTCATAGTCAATTGTTTACAAAAGTTCTATACAAATCATTTTTTTTTTTACTCTTAACATCTAGTTGTTCAGGCTTCCTTTTACTCCTCTGCACAATGGGAAACTGTCTCATTGATTGGCAAAGAATGCTCACTGATGAATACTGCTATGCTATGCATTATGCAAAAGCCAAGCTGCCTGAAATATCCCTGTAATGCTTATTGTTCTTTTTGACAAAGACATCAAACCAGTGGTGAATGCTGCTTGATTTTCATAATATTTAGCAAGGTCATGAAATTTCTTTTCTTTTTTCTTCGTTTTTTTTTTTTTTTTTTACTATTTCTGAAATGAGATTTTCTTTATCAGAAACACATAAATTGTATTCAGGATTTTACTTTATTATATACTACGACCAAGTAAATAGCTTCATTTGAAATTTGATTGTGTTTTTCTTACCATTGGGCATATGGTGGTCAATAATATATAATATTTGATCTTTGTAATATCTTGAAAAGTACAGTTCTGTACTTTGTGCCCTATGTTATAAAATAAAATGGAATAGATAATACATAAAATAATATAATTATCAAATATACATAAATACGCTGACTGTAACTTTTCATGAATATACAATATTGACACAAGAAATTAACTCTAATACTAAAATTTTCTGCATTTCTCAACTAGTCCACTGAAGCTTTTGTGCAAAGACCTTTTTGCTCTCCAAATAATGGTTGAAAAGTCTGGATTAAATAAAAGTTAGGCATCTGAGTTGTTGAAGGATTTCCACATATATGGAATGTAGTGCCTATGTTTTATATTGTCTATGGAATGATTCTTGGGACTGTAGGGTCATTGTTTCACAGCGGTGTTGCTTAATTCTTGTGTTTCTAATGATAATGCTTGCAGTTCACCATTTTTCTTTATAAATTAATATTAGCAAGGTAACTTAGATTTCTATAGAGATATCTCAATACTGACTAATGGAAAATGGAAAGAAACAATCTACAAAGTGAATACTGGTATAAACTTACTCTAATTTACATCTGAAGCAAAAAATACATACTTCTTAGCTAATACACTTCATTGAGTAATTTCTTATACTTAAATCTATTTTTTTAGTTAAAATGGATTTCAAAATTTAAAATGCCAAATAAGATATAAATATTAACAATATTTGAAAATCACAATAATTATGGAATACATTGTGCAGTATTTTATATTCCAGAGTGTGATCAGAGAATCTTATGAATATAAATTTAGGGTACAAGATGAGTATTACAAGAGAAAATGAATAGAAACAAAAGCTCAAAGTTAACTAGAATTTTTCAGTTGCTTGACCTTGAAGAAATGCAAAGATAACTTAGGTGAATTAACACTAATAACAGAAGTAAATTTTCTAAATGTTTTTAAGGACTTAAAGGAAACACACATTTGCATTGGTTTTATTAAATTAAAATTGAAAACAGTGTAATGGGCACTGTTTCAGAAATCAGTATTCATGGACCCAGAGACAAAATATTTTTATTTTATTGATCAATTGTTTGATTGGTGATTTATTCTTATAGGAAAAACAGAAAATTTTTTCTTTGAATAAATTGGATGGAAAAAAATAGATACTTGGATTTAATATCTAGATTTTTGGAATACTTCATATAATTATGATTGATATATTAATTACTTAAAATTAGATTATTGATACATGTATGTTTTCATATACAATCATAAATTATTTAAAAATTAGAAGTAGCTCTACATAGTAGCTCTAAGTAACTTTCACAGTTGTTTTACTTTCTTACATATTAAGGGGATAAATAATTGTGATGCTATAAAGCATAATTTGTCCAATTGTTGTTGGTATGTGATGGTAAGAAGAGACCATATGTGTTTCAAGTGTAGATTTAGTCTAATGATTATACATTAAAATTTAATTTTCATGTACATCTATTTGTAATCCATTTGTTTCTAGAAAGCTGCATTAATTTTTGCATCGCATATAAAATGCAGTGTATGGTAAATTCAGAGTGGGTTTAATCCAAAACATTTGAGAACTTGATCAATGTTTTTCTTTTCTTTGATATAGATAATATATTGAAGAAATCTGCTTAATTACAGAACCTCACTTATAAGTTGTCTTGGAAAATTAACCGAGGTCTCATAATCATTCACTTTCTGGATAAAATAAATAGAATTATCTGTACACTTAGGGTAAAATACATCAGAAAGCAAACTAACGTTGGTAATTGAAACAATGGAATTCCATTTAGGAACAAGAACTTGAAGCAGTCTAATGTTTTTTGAGCACTGCTATGACCACCTGTTGGGAATGCACATTGATGCCTTTCTCTCTGTGTATGTAGTGTTATGCACATTGGTGTCATACTCAGTTATCAAGTACCATACTTATAATACAAAAATGCTTGATAATGGACCACTCAGGTGTCAAAGGTTTAGATCAAGTCATTAAATAAAATAATTAAATTTTGAACTTTCTGACTCCTGTCCTCTTCTCAGCCTAACATAGCAAATAATCACGTATTTCTTTATTCGGAGGGGATATTCAATGTCATTTCATGGTTTTTGTGGCCCCCCAGGTATATCCTGTCAGTGTTATGAGTGTGAATTGCCTGGCTTGGATGTATTTTAAACTTCAAATTTTTTATTAAGGATTCATTTAAAATTCTTGGCAGGAAATAGGCCCATCACTGACACAATGGAGCACTACCAAAAATTTCTGATTAAATCAGCTACAGAGGATGAAGCACAAGTTTAGTGATATATTTGAAATGACTGTGCCTTCCTTCAGAGACTGCATTTGCCTGAGTTCAAGTCACTAGGTGAACTGTTCTAAAGAACATGACACCTTTCCTTAATCTTGAGAAAAACTGACGTTCCAAGAAAATCTAGAGAAAATACATGCTCCATTTCAAGTATCAATTGCAAAATCTGAAATTCTACAGAATTTTCAATAACAAAAATCCATTTTCTCACACATTAAAAAGAAAACGTTCATAGGCTTTTTATTGTTATATAGTATAAATAATTACCAGTTACTAAGACAAACTAGAATAAAATCATTAAGGAGTCTGCTTTGTTTGAGTTTGCTAATTGTTTTTAGGAAGAACTGAGAGCATCATACGATAAAACACTAATACTTGTAAAGCTTTTTCATATCAGTATAGGGAATATGCATTTTATTAACATATACTGCAATATATGGGCAGTCTTGGAAAAATGTGTCATCAGTGTTTTAACCAGATCGAGCATCTAATCATCACCGTATAATGATGACAGCACATGCAAAATTATTCGTTGTGTACATTTAATTTAATACACACTAGCACATCATTAGTACTAATATAGATTAGCATAGTTTCTTACTATGAATAAGCAAGCTAATGGTGCTGAAATAATTAGGGTAATGCTTGACATAAAGTAAGTGCACTGTACATACCAGCTATCATTGTGTTAGAAAAGTACACTAATATTTGTATCAATGTAAAACTTGGCTTAGAACTTCAGATGTCAATTTTGTGTGGATATGTACATGTTTGCTCATGTAGGAGAGCAAGGAACACAATAGCAGAAGTATGAAATCTGTTCACTGTGATACAGCATCCTGTTCACTTAAGAATTCAATCCAAGCTCTTACCAAATGAATCATGTAGCTTACAGCTAATGAATAACACTTTTACAAAATTTAACATAAGGGTGTTTACTGTTTATCTTCTCAATTTGCAATGATCTGAATGAGTTGGTAACTGTACTGCTTGATGTCGCCAGATTCTGTGGTTCCATTTTCCCTCTCTCCAGCTGTACTCTGTGTTGGGCAAATTTTTGCAATCAGTAATTTCCACAGGTTAAATATGTTGATAGCTAGTGACAAAAGTATATTCAAAGTGGAAACTCAAAAAGGGGAGTTTACTCATGACAGTTATAATGCACATTGACGACTAACCTGCCTTGAGGTAGAGTTTACAGGAGACAATAACAGCGCCATTTGCATAAGACTACTTAACATTTCTTAATGAATCTATTATTAGTTCTCTTAAAGTTTTTAAACTCTTGATTTCTCCTCAGCAAATTCTTATGATAGATATGTGACAAACTCATATTTGTAAGGTAGAGAAACACAAGTAAAGATAGATTACAGTACTTACAATGATGGAGTTTTAGAAGTGAAGGAAAACTAATTCATCATTTGGTTTAATTCAAAATTCAAAACACTCTTTCTGAGATGTTTTGGTGCCACTAGGACTTTTTAAAACACTGATGATTTGGTCCCACACCAAGAGATCCTGTCTTTCTTGCTTTCATGTATTTCTCATAGCTCAGAGTTTATTTTTCATTTTAATAATCTAGGGAAATTCTATGTCTTGAGTTGAGGATTGCTGGTATATTCTAAAGCTTTCACTTGAAAGACAAGGGAATCAAAGTGCTGCAGGCAGTTTTCTGGGGTTCTGTAATTGTGCCTCACTGAGAGAAGCAACAGACTCCTGCTTATACTTCAAGGTTCTTCCTCATAGTCACTCACTGGCCTTCATCTTCATAGCTTGCTACCTATGCAGGATTTAACTTACTGCAGGCATCTCCCCCACTGCTCATGAATTAACTCATTTAAGCCTCACAGCAACTTCATAAAGTTGTCACAGGTTATCTTATTTGCCAGTTTACAAATGAAGTTCAAGAGTCCTAAAGATAACATCCCATGATTAGTTTGTTAATGCAAGGCAGAGCTTGGTTTAAAGGTATTAAATCCGGCTGCAGAGTAATTTCTCTGAACAATTGTATCTCTGTTGTCATTTTTTAGCGTATTGCAATCTAAGTTCTATTTTACTGTCATAACATTGTCACACTGTAAATCATATTTTTTGAATGTGACATGGATAATTGTTTTAAATTATCAAAATTATTTGATATATTTCAGAAGTACTTTTTAGTTGACTTTTTTTTACAAATTACTGTTATTCTAATCCCTAGCAATAATAAAGATTTTATTCCTCAAAATGGTAATTTAAAATGTTAGTATTCATATTCCTTGATTGAAAGTATGCTAGAATTCACATATTTGCCAATCAATTTTTTGACCTTATCTTTAATAACTGTTCTGTTTTATCTAATCTGCTTCCTGTCAATTTGCATGCATCTTCTGGTCTTTGAAACTGTGGCCCCAGGTCATTACCCAATTAAAAATAGATCTGAGGAATGAAATTTCACAGATTGATAATTAAGAATTATTTCATTTTTGACTGACTGTTTCATTCCAGAGAAACTTTAAGTAATTTGTTGGTGCTTAATCTATTGCCAAGTAAAAGTAATCAATCTAATGACAGGGTAGTAAAGTTGTAGGAAGATAAAGATAGTAAAGATGCAGTAAAGATGGAAAGAAGATAAAGTTACTTTAGAACAGTGATAGTAAACCTTTGGAGACTGAATTTCCCAAAGAAATCCCCCAAACACTAATTTATTAAAGTGCCAACTCTACAATTAAACCTGAGTAGTAAGGTTTTAGTTTAGAAAAAACAGCTCATATGTTAACTTATTTTGTTTTAAAAGAAAAACAACTCGAGTTGTTCACCACCACTGCTCTAGGATGCTGATTTTATAATACACCTAAAGTAGCTGTGAAATATTTTTATAAATGTTTTCAAATAATGAAAATGGCAAGTGAAGAAGGAAATATCAAATAGTTTCATTAAGTTTATAATTAATTTGCAGTATATGCTTCTTTGCCAAGAAAAGTGGGGACAAATTTAGAGCATCTCTAATAATACATTATTTATGTGTTTTAGGCACTTGTAATATAAAATCGTAAAAGGATCAAAGATTTGCCATGTAAAGAGAAATTGAGAGAATACATTTTTGTCAATGGATAAATTAAACATACAGTAAAAATTTCTACCCATAATCTGAAGCTATCATCATTTAGTACTGATATAGTTCATTAATCTTAAAATAGATTATTTCTGTTCATCCTTTTTATACCAAAATTATATATACTTAATACAAAATCAAGGAAAAAGAATGCCATCATGCTAAATTAGAAAATAAAATTTAATAATGTAATAAAATTTATTCAAAAATAAAAACCAATCAATTTTTCAATAAGAGATAATCATTGCACTAAGGTAACATCTATATTTGAGTAAAAGTCATTTATTATTTTTACAGAGAAGTTAAATTAATATTCTAATTTTTGTTCTATTTATTCTTGAATTTTAATTATCAACTTTTTAAGATATTAATGTGTTTTTGGAAGACGTAGCCAATTATTTTTGGGAAAACAAAGTGAAAAAAAATTGCTGACCAAATGGCAGTGCTAATTATTGGGGAATGCATCTACTATATAATTTTTCTAATTTGTCATGAAGATGCAAATGAATTTCAGAATTGATTTTATTTTTGATTAAACTCTATGCACATTATTATGCAAATTGCTGCCCTTGGGTTCAAAGCAATTTGTCACTATGGTACCTCTGAAACAGGCAAAAAAGCATAGCAGACTGAAAGTGGTCTGTGCAAGTATTATGAGTATGGCCACTGTCAAGTATCTGGTAGATTTCTCTTATGCATAGAGTGAATCAGAAATTTAAAGACCAAAGCGAAAAGTACAAGAGAGGGCAAGCACACTACTGAAATAATCTTAGTGGATAAAAATTACTTTTAGATATTTTTCCTTTGTTTTAGTTTTCCCTTTCAAAGACTGATTTAGTTTTTTGATATCTGAACTACTATGCATAGTATATAAATGGACAGTACATATTGATTTGAATTTTTCTATAATACTTATGAGAGATATATACTATGTAGGAAGATAATTTCACATACATAAAATATCAGAAAAATCTTCAAGAAACCAGTTGGCCATTACATCAGTAGAGGGTGCTCTAAATTTCAGACATAGAAGATCCAGGGTCAGAGGACCAGACACGTCCACATGTAGAGATACTTTTGCGTGGGAAAAGAGGAGAAGGATTTCTTAGCTCCCAGCAGCCACTGGGTCATAGTGCGTCATTGTGAACGACTTCAATGACACACAAAACTTGGGAAACATTTGCTTCCATGACACTGAATCCAATATCTGTTGATATTTTTACCATCTTCTTGCCATAGTACTGAACTCTGTCATTCATTCAACCCATAACCTTAGTTCTCATTCAGAAAATGAAATATTAGAAAAGACTACCTAGGGTAAGTTGGAATCTCAGTTTTGTTTAATTTGCATTTCGTTAATGGCCAGTGATGTTGAGCAATTCTTCATGAATTTATTGACTATTTATACTTGTTCTGTGCCGTGTCTATTCATTTCAGTTGCCCATTTCTTGATTGGGTCTTTTATTTTGGGGGGGTCCAATTTTTTGAATTTTTATATACTCTAGATAGTAGTCCTCTAGCTAACGAATAGCTGGCAAAAATATTTTTACCATTCTGTAGGTTATTTTTTCGCTCTGTTCATTATTTCTTTTGCTCTGCAAAATATTTGATAAAATTCCATTTGTTGATTCTCGATAATATTTCTAGTACAACCACTCTTCTGTTTAGAAAGTTCTTGCCTATATCTATGACATCAAGAATTTTACCTATTTCATCTTCTAGCACTTTAAGTGTTTCTGTTTTAACATTTAGTTATTCTTTTTTTTTTCTTTTAGCTTAGTATGTGGTGAGAGATAAGGGACTAGATTCAATCTTCTGCATGTGGATAGTTGGTTTTCCCCGAACCATTTCTTAAAAAGGTTACCTTTTCTCCAGTGTGTCTATTTAGGTTCCTTTGTAAAAGACTGAGTAGTTAAATGTACTTATAGTTGTTTCTGCATCCTCTATTCTCTTCCATTGAACCTCACGTATGTCTTTGTGCTAGTACCATCCTGTTTTTATGACTGTAGCTTTGTAATATAACTTGAAATGCAGGATTGTGATACCTTTCACTTTGCTTTTGTTATCACGGATTGCTTTTGCTATTCTGGGTTTTTTTGTTGTTGTTGTTGTTTCCATGTGAATTGTAGGTTTGTTTTCTCCAACTTTTCCCAGAAAAAACAGCCATCCTCAAGAAATCAAATAACAAGTGATGGAGAGACTGTGGTGAAACAAAAACACTTCTACATTGTTGGTGGGATGTAATCTACATATTCACCATTGTTGGAAAAATAATTACAACCATTATGCAAATCAGTATGGTGAGTTCTAAAAGACTAAAGCTAGAAATTCCATTTGGTCCAGTTATTTCCCTTTTAGTTATTTTCCCAAAAGAGTTAAAGACATAATATTACAGCGATACATGCATACCCATGTTTATACCAGAACAATTAAAAAATCTCAGAAGCAGTCTATTTGTCCATCAACAGATGAATGGAAAAGAAAATGTGGTATTTGCACCAATGGTGTACTACTCTGGAATAAAGAAAAAGAAACTTGAATCATTTGGAGGAAAATGGATGCACCTTGAGACCATAATGTTAAGTGAAATAAATAAAACTCATAAGTCTAAATATCACATGGTTCCTTTTATGTTAGGAAACAAAAATATAAGTGAAGACCAAAATAAGAGATAGATAACAGGAAGTTGAAAGATAAATCCTTCTCAAATAGAAAGAGAATTGAAAGATGTAGTGAGGAAGAGTGAGATGGAGGGAAGAAAAGGGAATAAAACATGAAATTAGGTTGTGTTGTGTGCATGTACCAACTCTTCTCAAGGAATGTAAATGTCACATACTGCAAACATGGGCTATTAAAAATAAATAAATAAAACATAAAATGTTTACTGAAAGAAGATGTTACCTAAGAAATTTGTTTCACCATACAGATATTAGAAATCTTAACTTTATTATATTCTTAAACATAATTTAAAATAGTAAGAAGATTATAACATTCTTTTCATTTTTAAATCTGATGAAAACTCATATTTCCTGAATGGCTACTTTATTCCAGGAACTGTACTCAGTTTGCACTTAGAGGATTTTATTTCATGCTGACAATAAAACTCTGAGCCACAATCTTTTATATTTTTATTTAATTGATATACACTTGTGATAGAAAATATAATCACAATTATTTCAGGAAATTGATCCATATATTGCATGTTGATTGTTTTATGTATCTGTATTTTCAATTTCTCATGTAAGAGAAACAACTTGAAATTAACCTTTTGCATTTGAATTATTTCACTCAGCATTATGGTCTCTCCATCCATTTCCATAAAAATGATTGAAATTTATCTTTCTTTATGTCTCCATTGTTTAAAAGTACCACATTTACCCATTCATGTTGTTGGGCATTTATTTTACTTTCATAGTTTGAGTTATGCTTCTTTAAGGGTCTTATTTTCACCTAGATAGGGAAACCGAGTCCAGGCGTGTCCAATGATACACAGAAAGTCAAATGAGTTAGTGAGCTAGGTTAGTTTTACATCATGTTTTCTGATCATGAGTTTAGAGTTTTTCAATAATTTCATGATAAAGAAGCCCATAGGATAGACTGCAGAGCATTATAGACTTGGATTAAAATTGTTCAAAACTCATTAGACTTGAAACCATGGAACCTATGGCTCTGCGTCTTCTTCATAAAAGTGAAGACCAAAACTTGGACAACTGCTGTTAGGACTAAATAACTCTAATTTATGACTTTACAAAAATCAATTTACCATTTTAATTTTGCAGATTAAAAGAACTTGATATCACTAGCAGAAAAATTCTTAGTATTTTCTTTAAATATTAAATCTTTAAATTAGATGATCTGGTGAAATGAAGTTAGGATTGTGATAAAGCAAAAAAAGTGACAAGTACTTGAAATAATTTTGTTAAAGTATTTTATAGAGTTACAGCAATAGCACTATTAATTTTGAAATAGGCAACCTTATTTTCAACTTTACAGAGTTGCTTTCCTTTGGATAACAATTGTTAAAAGGCAACTTGAAAATATAAACTTAGATTTTGCGAATTTATTTCATTTCTGTATTTGTTCATCTGAGATAATTTTCTGTTTTCTCTTTTGAATTATTAGAAAATATCCTGTAACTTCAAATCTGAAACATTTCATCAACCAAAAAAAAAAAAAAAAAAAGGGAATTTAATGTCCTACACCAAAACTGAGCCATGCATGGTGGTGCATGCCTGTAATCCAAGCACTCGGGTGTCTGAGGCAAGAAGACCAATACAAGTTTGAGACCAGCTTGGGCTACAAAGTGAGTTTAAGGCCAGCTCTAACTGCATATTGAGACCCTGTCTTAAAAAAAAAAAAATTGAATTCTTATCCTTTCAATAGTAAAAATGCAAGAAATGTTTTAGAGCAAAAATCTAATTAAAATAGAAAAGTTTTCCGATTTTGAAATTTTTGAGACTCTCTGGTGTTCATTTTGATGCAGCATTAAGATGCTGTTTAAAAGAGTCTTGGGGCGGGAATTTAGTTCAGGGCCGGGGACTTAGCTCAGTGGCTCAAGCCAGTGATAAGCACGAAGTCGTGAGTTCAATCCCCCGTAACAAAAAAGAGTAATAATAACAAAAAAAAAAAAGCCTTTATGTGTATTTATAACTCCCAACTTATACCAAAATTTGGACTATGCGTAAGTTCTTACAAAATTAATATTCTTCAAAAATATCATTGGTTCAGAACTCACATTTATTTCTTTTTTTAATTTAAGAGAAAAACAACAAAGAAAAGAGAAGCAAAAAGCAAAAGAGACAGACAAATAGCAACAACAAATCCAATACAATAACAGTATAGATTTACAAAACATGATAGGAATTTGACAATGGTTGCAATATTGCATATCGTTACCTTCAAAAGGATTGTTTACATTAACAGACATGGATATGTAAAATTGATCTAATCATACGAGTGTTAACTGTTCTTTTCCATAATTAATACATTTAGTAGTATAGTCATTTTAGCTATCATATATATATATATATATATATGTATATATACAAATTTATGTCTTTTCCTTTTCCTTTCCTTCTTCCCTCCTTTCCACTATCCCAATTACTTTTCCTCTTTGAGTAGTTTCTTACCCTTACACAGTGTTTATTGTAGATTTTGGATTCCATATACTTTTTCAGTTTCTTGCACTAGGGATACAATATGGTATTTTCACAAGTGAGTTTGATTTATTTCACTTATGAGTATGCTCTCAAGTTGTGTCCATTTATTTATAAAAGTCTCGATGCAATCTTTCTTTATAGCTGAGTGGTACTCCATTGTATAAAAATACTACATCATTTTTATCCATTCTTTGATTGATGGGCACTTGGGTTGTTTCCAACATTTGACTATTACAAATTGTGTTGCTATAAACATGGGTGCACAGATATCACTGTGGTATGATGTTTTCAATTCTTCTGTGAAAATGACCCAAAGTGGGATAGCTGGGTTGAATGGGATCTCTAATCCTCACTTAATCAACCAACAACAAATGCTGGAGGGGCTGTGGGGAAAAAGGAACTCTTCTCCACTGTTAGTGCGAGTGTAGACTGGTGCAACCACTGTGGAAGTCAGTGTGGAGATTCCTTAAAAAAAGTTTTACTTCATCTAATTACCGAAAATCACTGGCAAAATCCAATAGACAGTCACTCAACATAATAAAATATCTTTAAAAGTGTCAAGGTCATGAATAACTAGAAAATCTATATTCCTTCTTTAGATACTGTGTTGGTAACTTTTAGTAAAATACACAAGCACGCACTCATGTGATATTTGCACCATTGTGAGTGTTCTTGTAGGTATTATTTTTTGAATTTAATTACTTGATTGTCAGTATTTCCAGCATACAGAGTCAAGTATTTCCAGCATAATGAGTTGAAAATCAGACTATACTATGCTAAAAATTTCAAATTGGGGAAATAGGGTCTATATGTAAGACTGCCTTCAATTCTTAGTTTGTCATTTGTGATTTGTTAGTCTGTCATTGAGCTCTTCATCTTTCTTCAAAATGTCACCATCTTCTGTTTTTATTGTCTTGTGCTTACGAATACGAGTTCACTTCATCTGCTTTTCCTCTTGTCTAATCAGTTAGAAAAATTACTTTATTTTGATCTTTTAAATGTATCTCAGCTTTAACATCTGTCCTTTTCACTGAGAATCTTCCCCTACTTAGAGCATCCTGGGTCACCCAAGGTTAACAACTTCCTCACTCTTTTTTCTCTCCATTAGTCACAGCCACTGCCATATACACAGTGATTCAACAATACACAGAAGCACACACATCTCATAGAAAGACTGCACATACACTAGTCAATTCTTTGAATGTTTCATGTTCTCTCCTGTTTCTATGCCTATATGATCACTATTAATTGTTGTGACCATTTCTGGATAATATAATTCTCTCATCAATGATAACTTCCCTCAGGAGTAGCACTGAATGGTTACATGTGATTGAGAATTACACACTGGTGTCTATTCAGAAATCAAAGTTAAGCATCATTACCTAAAGTCTTTGAATTGTTGAGATCAGTAAAAAGCAAACCTTACTGAGAGTTAATCCAGCATAAGAATAAGAAGTTCCCATAGCTGTAGCAATTCAAGGGTGATTATAAATGTATCACAGAAATGAATGAACAAGAGATCCTGGGAAAGTTAGAGAGGTGACCAAGGCAGCACATGAACAGTAGACCAAACAAAAACAAAAACAAAAATAATAAACGAAGGAAAACAAAAAATCTTTTCCAAGGTTTGGAAATTTCAGATAGTAAAACAAAAACTCAATACAAGTTCAAACAACTAAGTAAATATTTTATGAAACATGATGAAAATATGTCAGCTCCAGCCAAATCCTAGCAACTGTCACACATATATATTTAGTGGTATAAGACAATATTGAATAATATTTTAGGACAAATATAATAGATGCATTTGTAAACATAACTATGCTTGTCCTTCATAATCTACAAAATATCTATCGATTTCTGTTGATCTTCCAAAGTCAAAAAGTTCAACGAAATAAATATTTGAAAGAATTTAATAAGCCATCTGGTGCCATAAATCCTGCAACATTCTGAGTTTCTATTAAATAAAATATTTATTTTTAGATACAGGAGTCTATGCATTTTTAATATATATATATCTAATGTCTAAATTGGTATTCCACTGTGGTATCATTATTATGAAATTAAAATGAGTCTTAATATACTAAATTAATATTTAATTAAGCATAATAGATACTTCCAAATTAAGGTAAAGAGAATTATTTAATATACAGTAGTAAAATTGATAATCTTTTGTTGATATGATTCAATGAATTACAAATGTGGGAGAATGTCTCATACATTTTTATTTTATTTTGTTTCTCAAATCCATTTTATTCATAGATAAAAAGAAAGAAAAACAGAAGAAAAAAATGACAAAATTTTAAAGTATATCAATCGAGGATAACAATGGGTCATACATTGTGCATTGTCTTCCCCAAATCATTCACCCAGATCACAAGACATCTGACTTCAATTGTTCAGACTATACCAGTACAAATCTTTCTCTTCAGCAAACTCAAAGAAATCAGTAGTATAGCTATCTTAACTATTTTTTAACATACAATTTTAATTAATGTGATTTAATGACAATTTAATAAAAATGTTTTCAAATTCTAAATTCAGCTCTGTAGGCAAAGGAAATCATTTAAAATAACCATCACATGAAAAATTAAATGACCAAAATTCAATGAATGGTCTTATTCTGACCTAGCATGTTAAACTGCAAGTTAATACAAGATAATAAACAGATTTTTAAAAGTATGTAAAAATACCAGAAATTGTAAAGCTTTTTTTTTCTGATTATGTTTTTCACTTGAAACCAGCTGTGATTTTGTAATCATTAAGGAGTACTTAGCAAAGATAATTTATAAGATTTCCATACTACAAAAGAAAGAAATATGCAAAACAGTAAATATTTTATGAATCATGATGAAAATATTTTAGCTCCAGCAAAATGTGAGTTTATTAAAAAGTTTACTGTGGAATTATGAATTAGATTCTTAAACAAAATTGTTTCACAATAAAGATCTAATTTCATCATTGTTTGTGAACAGGTAGCAAACTATGCGTATATTAATCAAGAAGACAGAAACTTTGAATTACTTATGAAGCCTCAGTTCTGCTGTTAGAAAAATTCAAATTTCCTGTCTTTGCCTTAGTGTTTTTAGATTTTTATCTTATTGTATTTTTGAGGTTTACACAATTTTATATGCATATAACTTGTTACAAGTAAACGAATGAATGTATGCATCACCTTCTATAATTATTTCCTTTTTTTGAAACAGTAAGAGCAACTTAAAAATTTCTTTCTTTGTAAAGATTAAATATATAATAGTATTAACTGGAATATCAACAAAGTAATAGTATTAGTATATAGTTATATTTTAATACTAATTATAATACTAATATAGCAGTATTATCTATGGTCTTTTTTGAAGTACAATCAATCATTCTATGCAACTACAAGTTTCCCCTTTGGCTCACAATTCTGCTTCCACCTCCTCTTCCCTGATTATCAATGATCTAGTGTTTCTACATATTTGACATTTTATTTTTCCTTTTTCGCCTGGCTTATTTCACTTACAGTGTTCATTGGATTCATCCATGTTACCACAAAAGAATTTCTTTTTTTCCTTTCCTTTAATTTTAAAAGGCTGCAAACCTGAATATATCAATGTCTATTTATCTACGTACCTATCTATGCATATCACTATCTATTTATATACACAAATACCCCATGTTCTACAATTAATATAACCAGTAATCTGTCAATGAGGATTTAGTTTGTTCTATATCTTCAGTATTTTAAAAAACTTTGTAATGATCATAGGAGCACAACTAATTCTACAGGCACCGATTGTATTTCCTTTGAGTACACATTGATCATAAAGATTTTTAAAATACTTATCAAACCAAAGAGTCCTCCAGTAGACAAACAGACTTAAAGATAAAATAGAAGCTGGATTTATCATATTTCTGATTTCAAATTACAGTGTCAAGGTACATTAGTCAAAAGAGTATGGTACTGGCATGACACATGGTTGAGTGGAGCAACAAAAAGAACCCAGAAACAAACCCAGGTATACACAGTTACCTACTTTTCAACAAAGCTACCCCGAAGATATAGTGGAAGGATAATATCTTCAAAAATAGTGTATGTAAAAATCAACTCACAAAGGATTAAAAGCTAAACATAAGCTCTGAAGTCATAGAACTCTTAGGAAGCATAGTGGATACTGGCAGAAAAATGTTGCTCATTTATTCTTTGGTCAGTAAGCGGATCAGTTAACACCAAAGAGTTGGAACACAAGGTGACACCTCTGTGACCCATCAGACACACCCAGAATTGCCTAGGTGGTTTTAACAATCTGACAATACAATTTAATCATCACATTCTAACTCTTGTGAACTTGACACCCAGTCACATTTCCTTAAACTGTACTTATATTCAAATACAAACGAGGTTGTAGTTCTGCCTAATAACATATAACCCACCTGCGTAAAATTGAAAATGTCCAAAGTCTCAAGAGTTTCAGCATTGCTCAAAAGTTCAAGTCCAAAATTTCTTGTGATTCTTATAACAAACTGTTATCTGTAGATCCCAGAAAATTTAAAAAGTGAGCTATGTATTTCTAATATACCACTCATTGTACACAGTAAATATTCCCATTCCAAAATGGAAGACAAGGGGGATAAAAAGGAGTAGGACCAATGCAAGACTGAAACTAGGCAGAGTAAACATAAAGTCCTGAAGCTCTATGTCTGGCATTTGGGGTCCATGGTGGTAGAAGCTGGGTTCCAACTGACTCAGGTGGTCCCACCCCTAAGGTCTTGCTGACTGCTGCCCACTTGACCCCTCTCTTGGTTTTGTTTCACCTGTAGCCTGTGGCTTTTTTCAGCAGATATTCCACGTTTCTGGTATCACTGACTTTCTGGGGCCTCCCCTGTACATCTTTCTTCCTACAGTTTCACACATCTCTGTCTCAAGGGTGCATTGCTTGGTTTCCCAAGACTTCCTGTGAAATCTGGGTGGAAGTCTCCCTGACCTTGCAACTCTTGAATTCTGTATGCTTGAAAAATCAGCATCACATAGATGACAAGATCTACTTCCAGATTGAGCAGTAGCTGACCTCCCCAGGACCATGGCTGCTGAGTGGCTGGATGCCTGAGCATAGTGAAACAAATCCTGGGGAGTAAATTCTCCAAGAGGACCTTCTGAAGCAGGAGTCATAAGGGACTCTCTTCTCAAATGAAAGTTTACTCTTTGCACTACTGAGCCTGTGAAGGGTTGAGTCTTCCTGAATTCCTAGATGCCCTCAAAACATTTTTCTTCTCGTCCCAGTCCAAAGTAATTGGTATCTTTTGCAAGGCACTAACATCTTACCTTAGTCCAAAATTTACATGCTTTCATTTTCAGAACAAATGCAAGGTTTTTTTTTTAATTATTTGTACTCTGATTTTGGTTGGCAATTTTCACCTGAAATCTTTCCAAAAAATAGCAGTACCCATGCTGCAGCCTGAATATTTTGCAAGAAGCAAAGCACAGGAACAATGCCAAAGAGAAAAAGACCACTGGCTAAATCAATTACTCAAGGTCATGACTCAACTATCTACTGAGACACTGCCAGATGTTTGCTTTACTAATCTCCTGAATGTTTCTCAAGTCAACCAAGTTGACAATCAGGCCACACTGATTTGTATTTGACATATGTATTATTGGAAAATATGGAACAGATTTCTAAAGCAGTTCATATGTTGATAAAAAATAATAATACATTAGAAAAATTGAGGATTGATTAAAAATAAATATAAGAAAATCATGTTTCTGTGCAATTATATACAATATTTGTAGCAGAATTGAGAACCCCAAGTGCAACTATTAGAAAAAAATACTGAAAGTATATTAAACATGCATATGCTTCAAAAAGTTAGAAATGGCCAAATATTATAAAAGAATATAGAGAAAAAATAAAATTACAAAAACACAGTGGAATATAAATAGGTAGTAAAACAAAATACTCCAGAAAAAAAATTCAGAAGAGGAGAGATTTGCTTTGACTCAAGGTTTGCACAGCAATCACTCAATGGTCAAGTGGGTCAAGGGCAAGAGTATAATGGTGAAAGGGCCTGGTAGAAGAAAGGTGTTTAATTTAGAGTGCCCAGGAAGGACAGAGAGAGTGCAGGAGCTGGGAGGAAGGGCACACCTCCAGTCATCCACCTCTTCTTACCAGACCCCACTTTTAAATACAGAAGCTTCTAAACCAGTGATGTTGAATCTTTTAGAAGCTAAGTGCACAAATTCACTTATTTATTGCTAAGTGAAAACACTGCAATTAAACCTGAATTCTGAGATTTCAGTTTAGGAGTAAAAAAATAAAACCTCATATGTTAATATATTTTGTCTTCAAATAAAAACACAGTAACAGAGCTTTCAATGACACAAACAGCTTTTCATTGAAACGTAAAAGTTTGCATTTGGTGTTCTTTGGCACAATTAATGTGCTCTCTGCTGTGGTATGCAAGCTGTTAATTTGACAAAACTTGACTGGGACTATTTCGCTCACAACTCTGCCTACCCAGGGCCGCAGATGTGCTGTAGATTCGCCATCACTGCTCTAAACTTATCCCTGAATCAGTCTGCTGATAGCATAGCAGCCTCCTGGTCCAAGCACTTTCCAAATACATGAGGCTTTGGGGAGCAGTTTATATCTAACTCCCTGAAAATACTTGCGAAAATCAACTAGAAATTGATTTCAGCTTGTAGTTGCATGGGTTTCATTCAGTCCATGAATAAATAGCAATCTCCTTTGCTTTGGAGGCTTGGGCAAGGCAGAAATTTATGGTGGGGAGCAAATGGTGGAATAAAGCTATTCACCTCAGGCTGGCAAAAGTGAAGAGACTCAAGAGGAGAATTGTGTCTCCATAAAGCCAGCGGAAGGCACATCCCCAGTGACCTAAATTTCTTCCACCAGTTCCCATCTCTTAAAGTTTCTCAACTTCCCAGTAGTGCCACAGGCTGGCAACCAAAATTTTAGTCTGTGAGCCCTTGGGGCTTCTATATGTGAGAGTAATATGTAATGTGCTTGAACAATATGGTAACTATTCATGTTAAAAAATTAATTATATTAAAAGACACATTGCTATCACTCCCTCAAAATACTCCCCCTTATCCCATCATTCTTTCCATTGTCTGAACAAAATAAAATTGTGCAACAACAAAACTTAACATTTTCAGTAAATAATTGTAGAATACTTGAATATGCATATGAGGAAAATTACAGAATAGCACATTATTTGAAATGCATTTGTTTAAAAAATCCAAATGGCTTCTATAATTAAAAAAATGTAAAATGCACTAAATATAAATTATAGGTTAAAAGTTTATAATTAAGATAAAACTGTGCATCAAAATATATCAGAAAAGAAAAAAATCACAAGTCAATGGGAAAGTTTTTTCAAGAGACTATATTTGCATGAGAAAGTACAATGGAGCAATAAAATAGAAAAACAACAGTTGAAAAATAGCATTGATACATTCTAAAGACTTTATGTCAAGGAAAAGAAGCAGGAGATACAAAAACATGTGCACTGTATTATCCCATTTTATGATTTTTTTTCATAGTCAAACCAATGCGACATTGCACAAGGATGAAAATCCAAATGTTTAAAGAAGCGAAAGCTCAAAAGCCATGTTCGGATTAGCTATGCCAGGGGAGAAAGTGCTGAGGTCTGACTGTGGCTTCTGAGAGGAATCTGAAGGTCTAACAATGTTTTTTATTTCTGCTGTTTCATGGTTGATTGATTTAAGGTAATTTGTTAACCTCCATCTTAATGTTTTATATCTTCTTTCTGTATGTTTCGTCTCTGTCACAATCAAAATGTGAAAATATCAAAGAAATAGAATGACTGATAAATTTCAAAAAAAAGATATAAGATGTATGATGCAATAAAATACTTTGCACCACCAGGCATGGTGTTGGAGGCCTGTAATCTCAACACTTAGGAGGCTAAGGCAGGAAAATTGCTACTTTGAATCTGGGCTACATGGAAAATTGGAGAACAGCCTAATCTACATAGTATGATGTTATCCCAAGAAACAAAAAGAAAAATTATCTTACTCAGATCAAAATCAGTGACATAATCTTGCTGGAGTGTCAACTCTACACAATGATTGGTCAAAACAATTTGGGATTTTCATTTTTGTTGATAAAGTATTTGGTTTATTTATTTATTTTTGTGGCACCAGGGATTGAACTCACAACCTCGCACCTGCCAGACAGGGGCTTGAGCCACTGAGCTAAACTCCTGGCCCTGGTTTTTTGAGGCAGGGTCGCACTATGTAGCTCAGGCCAGCCTTGCACTCGCGTTGTAGCCCAAGCCGGCCTTGAATTCACAACGCTCCGCCTACCTCAGCCTCCCAAGTGCTGGGATTAAAGGCGTGCGCCACCACGTCCGGCTTGATAAAGGTATTTTGAATGTCAATGAATTCATGGTAAATAATCTAACTGGATTCTAATACTAATTCTCATTATAAAAGTACAGCTAGTATGTAAGTGATATATTAATATTTATTAAATAAACTTCTTACAATAAAAAATTCAAAATGTGTAAATTTAATACTGCAATTTAATTTTTAGCTGTCTGTTTTCTTGTTTTCCAAACAAGGAAGAAAAAAGGCAGTAATATATGATGACAGATTACCAGGGGATAATAACTGCATTGTAAAATATTTATTAACTTTATTTTTCATTTGGCGAGAGAATGAACCACTAGACTTAATTTGACCTAGAAACTAAACACTGTAATAGTCCCAGAAGCCCTAATTAGTTGAGAGACTGAACTTTACCATATAACCTTCACATTATCTCATCGAATGCACTCTTTGCTTCTAAATCTTTTTGTTTTCCCATGTGTTTCACGTGTCTCATTTCATATCATTAATGAAACAACTCAATCAACAAGCTAGTGTTTTACGTGAGCAGATTTAGGATGAGGCAAACTTGAAAGCCACATATTGTCCTGTAAAGTTTTATCTTCATTAAAAAGAAACATTTTATTTTTAAATAAACCATTCATTATTTGGTCTTAAGAGAGAAGCAATATTAATTATACATTTGTCTTCTCAAAAACCCTAAATCTGCAGGAAAACAATGTTAAGATATGGTCACCTTTTATTTTATAACATGTGTACATTATAACATTGCAAATAACTAAAATTATAACCTGTTTGGCAACTATGCATTGGATTCTTTTTCTTTTATTCTATTTTCACATTTCTTTTTTGATAGTTTCTCTCTTTCTCTCGTATACCCACACACACAGACACCACAAAAGCATGCAAAAACACATCTATTGAAAGTTTTCGTTGTTAAATTTGTGGGTTATTATTGCTATTATTTCTTTATTTCCTATGATCCAAAAAGAGAATATGGGTACATGAGTGATAACAGAAAATACCTTATTGAGCTTAAGGAATTAAAGTGTTAAACTTCTAATTTAGAGCTGTTTCATTTTTATTTAATTTCTCTTTTAATAACAAATAGAAAGAAATATTGATATAATGCACTCAAGCTTACAAACTTTCTTTCTTTTCTTTCTTTTTTCTCTTTCTTTCTTTCTTTCTTTCTTTCTTTCTTTCTTCCTTCCTTCCTTCCTTCCTTCCTTCCTTCCTTCCTTCCTTCCTTTCTTTCTCGTTTCTTTCTTTCTTTTGTTTCTTTCTTTCTTCACACATTCACCCTTTAAGTTGCATCTAGTCAGCTACTTGTCTCAGTTATGTTTTCTTCTTGCTGAGACAAAACACCTGAGACTCAACATTAGAAGGGGAAAGGTTTATTTAGCTCACAGGTTGTGGAGGTTTCAATCTATAGTCAGCTGGCTCCAAAGCAGGGCAGCATGGCAGAGGGGCAACACAGAAGAGAAACAGTTAATGGCATGCCAGGCAGAAGGCAGAAGGCAGTGAGGCAAGGACAGAGGTCAGAGCAGCAGCTTTTATTTCCTTTTTATCCCTTCCGGGCTACCCACCTTTTGGATGGTGCCACTCACACCTAGGTTTGGGCATCTTTATCCAAGCATCAGACCCTTAATACAATATTCATAAGCCCTAGACCAGCCATATCCCAAATTCTCACCTATGGCTGCATGAGGCTTTGGGGGGACCTCTAGATACAAATTAAATGCTCATTAATTAATTAATTCTTTTTTTCATGTATTCACACATTAGTATAAATTTGCTTGTCATTATGCACCATTCACTATAATAGTTCCCCATAGAAAAACATTAATTTTGACCATTTGAGTTAACATTAACTTTGCCGTAAAAGGGTGAGATACAGAAATGTAGCAGTGAAAACCAAAAATTACTACTATTTTAAGTGAAATAAAAAATATCTAGACATAAGTATGTTGTAAATGTATTTTCTATGAGTTTGGCCCATTAATCCTAAAAGATACTATTCTGAACTTCTTAATTCTGAAAGTTGACATCCCAAAAGATTGAAATTGCTAGTTTAAATCTAAAATGATTAAAAGCCTGAAAACAATAGTTATAGAAAAATGTTTTGAAGTTATTTAAAATTTATATTTTCAAAAGCAGATCTATTTGAGACACGTAAAAATGTGACAGTTCTTCCTAAGCCAAATTACACAATACTTCGGTGATAAAATATATTTGAAAGCACAGACACTCAGGTGTACTATCTTTATCACATGGTACAAGAGTTATAAGCAGATGAACAGTGTTCACAGAGAAATAAGTAAAAATGCAGAATGTGTCAACACATATCCCTACAGTTGTTTATTATATGCACCTAGCTCTGTAACTATGATAATCTGAAATACTGTGGTGAAGAAATTAATCATCAGATAAGATCAAATAGAAACATAAATGGTTCACCATCAAATAGGGAATCTTGCAAAGATCTGAAATCTTGAGAAATTTTACCTTTCATAAGTAATGTATAAAAAGATCGCTCTTCATTTATTAAAGAAGTTTCCATGATTTTATATATGAGCACAATGCTTGGATACAAATTTAATATTTTTACAATGTACTTTCGTGAAGTCAAATCACTAAGATAAGTATAAAACAAATTATAATTTGCTAGTGACTCTTTTTACACAAATTATACCTCTAATGATAGAAATGATATGAAATGGAATAGCATAAGATAATGCAAACATTAAGAACAAAATAGTAGAAAATATAACCAAAAAGGAAGAGACAGAGAGAGAGAAAGAGAGAGGACAAATGCAAAGCTTGGTGCATTAAAAAAAATGTATTATAGGGACAGATAATAGGCAAGTCCACAGAGACATTTTATGAAAGATAGCCAACTCTTACAAATTTCATTAACTGTATTTTTAAGTGTTACATAGGGATGAATAGATGCTTTTTTTGATGCATGGCATTCTTTTGAGAATGTTTATTTTTATATAGCATTGCTCTTTTAAAAATTCTTCTGTGATTTTAAACATATGGACAAAAGCATTGCCTATTAAATTTTGCCATCATCTCTTCCTTACTTTCTGGGTTTTTTTATTTCGTTTTGGGGAGTGGTGATACATGGAATTCCATCTTACATTCATGCATACACGGACTATACATTTGATAGAAGCACTAACTGGTAATTGATCACCTTTGTGTCTTTTTTTGTGAGTGTGGTACTGGGGTTGAAGCCAGGACCTTGACATGGAGCCACATCCCCATCTAATTTTTCACACTTCTGATTTGAGGCTTTTATTTTGACTTATTTGAAATTTGGTTGGGCTTGAATTTGTGGTTCGTGTCTGCCTCCCCAAATGTTGGATTTACAGGTGTGCATCAAAAAATCTAGCTAAAATAAGTTTCTTTTTATTCAACCAGGCACAAATTATTTTTGAAATTGTGTAGTGATGTTCTTGGCTTCTTCAGTGAAACACAGTTTTTTTTTTTTTTTTTTTTTCTTTTTATACTGGGGATTGAACTCACAACCTCCCACCTGTCAGACAGGCACTTAAGTCACTGAACCAAACTCCTGGCCCTGGTTTTTTGAGGCAGGGTCACACTATGTAGCTCAGGTTAGCCTTGCGCTTGCTTTGTAGCCCAAGCCGGCCTCTAACTCACAATGCTCCTCCTACCTCAGCCTCCCGAGTGCTGGGATTAAAGGCATGCGCCACCATGCCCGGCTGCGAAACACAGTTTTAATCCTTTAAAGTTTCTGGAATTTCATCATCTGCAAGAAATGGCAATATAGACAAATGATAAAGTTTTCATTATACATATATTTTATGTCCAAAACATCTTTATTGGTAACCATCTGAAATTCATGGAAAGCTTCATTCCACCTAATTCAAAGTCTGTCTTTATGGTTTGGAGATTCAGAAATATCATTTTTTTCTGCAAAGTCCAACAGAATATTCAATAAGAATTTATAATATGGTTCAATTTTTCTAGTTATTAATTCACCAGAGTACAGACAAATTCTAGAATTTTCAGAGATTACATTATTTGATTTCCTTTTACAAATGGAAATGATTATGATACTGCTTTCCATTAACCACAGTAAACAGTTTTTTCCATGTCAGATGTAGCAGTCAAGATATCTATCTTTCTAAATCGTCAAATTTCTATGCGTTTTTGCCACTGAAAGTGTTTTATGATATTGTGAGTGCCTCCAAATCAACACATGTCTTCAATTTAGCTTAGGTTGGAGAGCTTATCAAATTATTCCTACAGTCTGAAAATAGCGTTTTATGACTTTTTTTAAACTTTAATATTTTTATTAGTACATAATTGTAGTACGTAATGATTGCATTCATTGTGGGAAGTTGATAGCTGTTCTAACACATCTTAAATCCTTTGCTTCTTCTTCCATCCACTGGTTTCTTTCCCTTTGAAAACTGTAATTTTAAAAATACAGCATAGTCCTATTTGTGAAAAACCTGAAGGCATGAAAGATCAGATAATTTGACAGAAAGGAGTTCCTGAATTTCTAATCTGCATTTTCATTGATTCTATGATCTTCAAAATGTTTCCTCTTTTTGTAATAGAAAAATCATTATTGTCTACAAATTTTATAAATATGTACTTTTCCTTTGACACCTATTGTTCAATCACTGCAATTAAGCAATTGTCTGTTTCCGCACATCAATTACAATTTCCTATATTATACACATTTGGATTTAGACTGCTCCTGTTTTTCCAGGAATTTTAAGTGAATCATTAGGCTATTTAGAGGTACCTGTTCTATTTTTCTAATGTTATCCACAGTAAACTTCCCTTTTAATACTGCTTTTATTGTAGCCCATAAGTTTTGGTATGTTGCACTAGCATTGTCATGGGATTCTAAGGATTATTTAAGTTCTTCCTTGATTTCTTCTGTTACTCATTGATCTTTCAGGAGTATGTAATTTAATATTCAAGTGTTTGCAAATTTTTGTAGTTTCTATTGATTTCCAGTCTTATCGTATTATGATCTGATAATATATATGGAATAATATCAATATATTTTGTATTTGTTTAAGCATGCTTTATGGTCCAATATGTGATCTATTCTGGAGAATGTTTCATGTGGTCCTAAGAAGAATGTGTATTTTCTTAGGGTCCAATACTCTGTAGATACCCATTAAGTCCATTTTTTATAACGTGATTAAGATTTGATATTTCTTTGTTGGTTTTTTTTATTAGTTTATCTGTTTGGCAAGAAGAGTATTGAGATAGACCTCCCTATAATTGTTAGTATTTATTTTACCTTTTATGTCCTGTAGTTTGTTTTATGAAGTTGGGTGCAATCATATTTTATGCATATGTACTTACAATTTTATCCCTCCCTGTTGAGTTGTTCCCTTAACTAATATGTAATGAATATTTTTGCTTTCTCTAATCAATTTTGCCTGAAAAATAATATTGTTACCCTGCTTGATTTCAGGGTCATGATCCATGAGCTATTGTTTATTGTTTATCATTCTTGATTTATTGTCTGTAAATTAATTTTTGGATTAGCTATCTCTTGTGTATATAGCATCTAGGTATTTTTTGTTGTTGTTGTTGGGTCCAGTCTACCAATCTATGACTTTTGATTGAGGAATTGGGGCAGTTTACACTGAGAGTTTTTATTGAAAGTTACTGATTTATACCAACTCACACTTGAGTTTTCCCCTTTTCTAACTGTTCATCCTGCTTGAAATGTTCATTCCATTAGGGATTTTAGCATCAGTGACTCCATTGTCTCTAACTAGAATAGCTTTGAAAATTTTTTGGTGTGCTCTTTTGCTGGTCATGAATTCCTTAATGTGTTCTTTGTCTTGGAATGGACTCACTTCTCCATCAATTATGAATGATAGTTTTAAAGAATATATGAATCTGGGTTGAACATTATTTTCTTTTAAGGTCTGAAGTACTTCCTAGCCTTTATAGTTCATGTTGAGAAGTCTATTGCAGTGTTAAAATGTTTACATTTATAAGCTATTTTTGCTTTTGTCTGACAGTTTATTAAGATTCTGTTCTTGTGTTTTGGGATTTTCATGATAATATGTCATGGAGAGATAATAATTATTTAGCATCCTATATACTTGCATACATGTATGTTGAATTCTTTCCCCATTCTTGGAAACTTTTCTGCTATGATTTCAGTAAGTATTTTGTTGATGCATGTTCTCCTATGACTTTAAGTCCAGTTAGTCTTTTTTAAATTTTTTTTTTATTTTAAAGAGGATAAAACCAAGGAAAATAGAGCAGAATAAAACCAATCAAAATAAACCAGAAAAAGTAATACAGGACTTCAAAACCTTATGAAAACAACAATAGTTACCATAATGTCTTTTGCTGTCTTCAAGTACCTGCAGATACCTTCAGACATAGTAAAAATCGAACAGAACAGAATAGAATAGAAACAATAAAACAAAAACAGTGAATGCAATAAAGAACTTCAAAACAAGCCCATAGTAAATCCAAAATGGCTACCATAATATGTCTTGCTATCTTCCAAATAGCTGTTCATGCCATCTGATTTAAAATAATCAAACAAAACAAAAGAGAATAAAACCCAACCCAACAAAATAATGAGAATGATATGGTTTCCTGGCAGGGATCACCTCCTGGTGAGGCCTGGTTCTCTCCCACTATAGTTTGCAAATGGCACTGACTCACGGAGAGAGGCTTTGGTGTGGCTTTCCCCTCTATGGCAGCAGCCCTCACATGGCGCTGGTTTCCTGGCGGGGATCACCTCCCAGTGAGAGTAGGCCCGGTTCTCTCTCCACACAGTCTGCAAATGGCACTGACTCATGGAGAGAGGCTTGGATGTAGCTGTACCCACTCTGGCAGCCTGACCCATGAACTCCAGTTATTCGTTAGCCTTTATTGCATCATCTAGTAGCTGTTGGATCAATTTTCCTTACTCTGCTGTTTAATTTTTTTTTTCCAAGAATCAAACTCAGGCAGGCTCTGCTGTTCCTTTTAAAATATCTGTGGGTATAGTCAGACCCGTGTTCTAGAACTGACACTCTCTCCTCACACTGGTTACTTTTATTCCTCATATATTTAGTAGAGTATTTTGTGTCTGAGATTTCTGATTGCCATTCTTTCATGCACTTTATTTCTTTGATAAATTTGTTACTCATGTTCTCAATAGTTTTGGCAAGCTCTTTTTTTTTTGACTATTCTTTAATCTCATTGATCAGTTTGTTATTAATTCTATTATGTGCTTTGTTATATCATGTTTGTCTTGCTGAGTTTCGTTGCTTCCTCTTTGATCATTTTATCCAGTTCAGTCATTCATTGCCTTGTTTCCTTTCCGCTCATGTCCCTTAGATCTGTTTGGGGGCAGTTAAGGGTTTCTGAAGGCATTTTGCTGCCTTCGTGCTGAAGCTTGAGGTCAAATAACATAAAGTTGCTTTGTCGTTTGTATGAAAATCTCTTTGATCAGAGTCTGCTGTCCACTGATTCAATCTTGGCTTTATTTTTTAAGAGACGTTGTCTACCACTTTGACTTATTCAATTTAATATCATTGTATCAAGTCTCTGTCTTACAGGGAAAGTGTTCCTACTGGTTCTAACAGCATTATCAGGCCAAACAATACACCAATCTTGAACATTAAAGCTTTTGAAATTTTCACCTTTTTGCAAATGCCTCTAAAAGACTATACTATACTTCTATTAGTGCTTAATTTGGGAGGTGGAAGGAGACAAATCAGTAAGAAAAGATAAGGACAAGAGAAATGTCCATCGGTGAAAAATAGATGGAATGTGGTACCCTGTTGGAATTATTTTTGCAACTGGAGTAAATGGGCTGTGGTGCAGGGATTTGGGAGAATATTTGTGGAGCTAGGAGGAGGAATTCAGAGGGAGGGAAGTGAAATTCAAATTGAGGAATACTGTGAGATTGTCAGAATCTAGCAATGTACCTGCAGTTAGTTCTGTTTGGATCCTCCAAGAAAAAATTCAGTAAGGGCTACCTTGACATGAAAGGTATGATTTAACTTAGGCACTGGTTATTCTTATTCTTTTTTGCACCTATACAGGAATGTGTGTGTGTGTGTGTGTGTGCACATAAAGGAAAAGAGGGAATATAAGGGGAAAAGAAAATGAAGAAGACAGAAGAAAAAAGATTGAAGAGGAAAGAGTTAAATCAAAAGAAGAAAAATGACTAAGAGACAAACATAAAGAAAAAAACCTAAAAGTATAAATAAGCATGACCCCCCCTTCCAAAAAAAAAAAAAAAAGGAAAAGGGAAATTCAGAACAAACAAATAAGCAAGTAGAGAAACAAAACTTGTCTTTGTACAATTGTCAGGAAATATGACCCAAATATCCACACATCTCCCATTATTCTGCAGTTTTATTTGGATTGCAACCTGCCAAGCTGGTTTTGCCCCTATGGACTACTGAGAGCCTGCCTGTGAGCAATGAGGGCTGCTGATCTGCATGGCTCTCTGGATGTACAGCTGTGCTTTGGGAGTGGTTAACTTTAGACTTTTGCTTCTCTTCCAAGATCCAACCACCTCAATTAGTGTGGGCAAAAGAGAATGTGGTTTAGTGTACCTAGCACCCAGTGCTACATCAGCTTCCACCAGGGACCTCGCACTGCCACTCCCTTCACTGCAGAGCAAATCCCACTGTCGTCTATGCTTTCCCTCCATAGACCTTTTGTCTAGTACATTGACACCTCTGCTACCCAGCTACTACATTCTGTCCCTCTGCACAAAGTCTTTTACTCTGTCCCAAGAGCTCCGTGCTCGGGCACATAGATCTTGGGGCAGACCTAGACTCTACTAAGTGTCTCTTTAGCCTCTGAAGCATAGTGGACAGTGTGAAGGAGTTAATGTCTCAGATATCTCCAGTGTCTGGAGAAAGAGTAAGAGAGAAACTGTGCTCTGCCCTGATCTTGAGGAATCTCCCTTTCTCCCCTCTGTCTCTTGGGATTTGCTCCTTGTCTCCCTGCCAGCGAGGTCTGCAGTGTCGTTGGCTCACCTGTTCATCATCTCTCTGATTGGGGGAAGGGCATCTCTATTGGACACCAAATGGTGGGTGGCAAGCAGGATGATATGCAGAGCTTCTTAGAGGGGGGTGTTACCTGCTTTAGTGCTGCTGGTTCTCACTTTCCCCCCTACCCTTCACTGATTGCAGTCTGTAACTTCTTTGGTTCCCTAACTGCAGTTATCAGTTTTGACTTTCCTCTTCTAGATAGGAGGAAGGGCATGCATACAGGAAGCCTACCCAGTAGTCAGTCTCTGTGGTGTTGGCTCCTTCCCTCAGGATGTCTAATCACTCTCAAGACAGTGTTTTCACTGGGTAAGCGGTGTAAGGATCTGGGAACCAACTGTAGCCCCACTTACCTTTTGCAACCCTAGTGTTTGATTTGATGTAGATTTATCCTTCAATTTGATTTTGTGTATCTGGATATGTTTGCTTGCTGCGTTTAAGAATACCTCCATTGTCTGATAGCTCTTTTATAAACTTTTCGTGCACCTCTGTCTCTAATTCACCATGTTGGAGTCTGTGATAATTATCATTTACATGTTTGTATTTCACCATTAAGCACCCTAGTACACTTATCATACCTTTGTTTCAAGGGAATAATTTCATAGAACTCTCCTATTGTGTTTAATGACACAGTAAAAATCAGCAATACTTTGCTTCCCCAATTTGAAATATGTAGTCATCAGGGTTTTCAAAACAGACAGAACCAATAGAACATCTATACATTATATTAAAGGAGATTTATTAGGAGAATTGGTTCACAGGACCATGGTGGCTGACAACTCCCACAGTGCGCCTTTTGCAAATTACAGACCCTGGGACATTGGTAGCATGATTCAATCCAAATACCAATGCCTCTGAATCAGGCAAATCAATGATGTAACTCTCATCTGAGGCCAAAGTCCTGAAGAACTGGGGTACTGGAGACCCCTGCAGTGAGTCTGTCACCTGGCAGGTATTGTGGCACATAGTAGAAAGACAGAAAAAGAAAGAAGGACAGAAAGAAAGAGAAAGAGCTACAGATAAAATGGTACAGTGGGGGAAATGGGATGAGCAGTTGTTCACAAGGAACAAAATGGCTATGAGGCAGCCAAAACCTTGGCATTTGTTGATTGAGGAGGGAATTATCAGATAACCCAGAGGGCAGTGGTGATCTTCAACTAACGAAGATCTTGCCCTGGAGTGTTTTTAGTCCTAGTAGTGCTAGTCTTAGTCTTATTCTTTTAGTCTTAATCTTTGTCTTAGTCTTTGTTTTAGTCTTAGTCTTAGTTTTAGAGAGAATGTTCCACCCCTAATAAGATAATGGGAAATCTCAACAGAGTGATGCCAACAATCTCAAGCCTCTATTCATACCTTAGGGAAGTATGTAAAACTAACCATTATGGACTTGTGGTTCCCAACTTGGGTGACCAGTGCTACAAATCCTACAGTCCAAAGGCCAGCAAATAAGGAGATCTAGTGTCCAAAGTAACAGAAGAAACTCTGTTGCATCTCTCAGAAGGAGACCAATTTACCTCCTCTTGTTTGTTGTGTTTAGCTTTCCTGGGTGGAAAGCTTTTGGTGGTGCCTTCCTCACTTATGTGGCAAATCCTTTATACCTAGTCCACTCAAACCCAGGTACTGACCTTTAATGGAAACAGTCCCACAAACATATATCAAATAATATTTTACCAGCTTTCCAGGAATCCGTTCTGAATAATATGATACTACTCTCCTTCATAAACCTAAAAATACACTAATCTTTTCCCAAAAATTTGGTTTTCAGCCCTGCTTAGATTGTTTTTTGATAAAGGGAAACTGCAGTTTTAAGGATGTCAGTTTTCAGCATTTTGAATATTTAGCACTCAAATTTTCAGGGATTTTGATTTACAGGACTTCAGATTGTAGAGATTTTGAGCCTTTGGTATCTCAACATTCAGATTATGGCATTGGGGGTCGTGTCTTCGGGATAAGGACCCTCAGCATCTGTTCCATTCAGAGATAACTATGTACGAAACATGGAAGACTGGTGGAAAGGGCTCCCAAGTGGTCTGGAAATAAAAAGAGCAGTTGGCAGTGAAGACTCCAGAAAATCGTGAACGCCCTTAACACTGGAAAACTACATGAATCCCCAGCCATCAAATTCAGAAAAAAAAGTAAAATAAAATCAACAAACTGAAAGTGTAAGGAAGTTCATTATTGCCCTGATTTTCTCTGCAATAACACGTACATTTTGTCGTGATATCTGATATCAATTTTTGTCCAATAGCAATTGTAATCTTCCTGGATTGATGTTTTTTAGGCATATGTTCAAAATGTACAATACTGAAAATGTGATTAACAGTTACGAAGATACAAATTCTATTTAATCTGGCAAAATTCTTGCCCTAGAAACAGTGCTTGCATTCATCATTGTAATAAGAACATTAATAATAAAAATATTCAGAGATGAATTATTTCAAGGCTCTAGTAATGTTTACCTTAACTTTAAAATTATTGCCTGATTTACTTAATAGACTATTTTTAACTTGTATCTAGTTTGAAAAACCTGTCTTTTTGAGTGAACAAGCTACTCCTAAGCCCTTGTGAAGAAGATGGAGGAATTACTGGGAGGTTACGGTGTCCTACGTCAGTGTAGTTAGAAGACAACCTGAGGCCAAAGCTAGTAACCTGATGAATATATTGAGAGGGCAGAGAAGAAACAGATGTTTTTACTAAATGTAATAAAAAAACAGCTGTTGTAACTTAGAACCAATAAAAACAAATCTTGGGGGAACTAGGGAAACTGTAGATGACAGATAAGAGCATGTGGTGAGAAATCAATCAGCACACTGTAGTATTTCATGGACATATATTTTGGTTTGTTACAAAAGATTATTTATTAGACTACTGAGGTGATATAAGGAAGCTGATGTATTTGTAACAATGAATCAGGTAGAGTAGTACTACAGTGTTTAATTTTAAAGGGTTTGGAGCAGAGTGTACATGTAATATGGTAAAACAACAAAGGTGGAAAAATAGTAGAGACTGAAAAAGTAAACCAGATTTTTTTCACTGAGGTAGAGGGACACAGGATATGGAACACTCATTTGCAATAAAATTAGGTTTGTGTGGATAGGAAAACTCATTAAATTCAATTTTTAAACTTACATTTTATAGACAATTGTAAAAAAGTTCACAAATTTTTCATTTATTTTGGTGGTGCCAACTGACTATATGTGGTCATTTGGCTTTCTTGGGTTGAATGGACATTGGCAAACGTGCCACAAGCAGAGGACTGAGAAGGGCTGTCCACTGAGTCTCCATGTTGCTGGGATTCTGAGGAAGATGCTGTGCAGGAACTGATGCAGGCCAGGAGGAGCCGGCGAGTGCTTGGGTCTGTGGACAACCTGCTGTTAGAACAGCTGGGGACAGATGCACAGGTCATCTGTGGCTGTGATCAACCAAACGTGCACTGTGCAAGGACTGCCAGTGTGGATTTCCAGATTGCAGAACCGTGAACTAGAACGCAGTTATTGTTTAAACGCTTAGTTATGCAGCAAAACTTTAAATATGTAAGTGAAAAAATGTATTTGAATGTAATTGAAAAAATGAATGATCTATGATGACTCGTTCTATTTTAATATTGTCTAGGCATAATTACACTGTAAGTGGAAACGAAATGGAATTTGGCATATTATTAATTGAGATAAAAACCTCTAAACATTTTAATGGCATAGAGTTATTTCTAGAAAGAAATACTCTGGAGCGTTGTACTGCAGTCAAAGCTATCATTTGAGCACATTTGCTAGTGTCTGTTCATCTGGAAGTCACTCAACAAAAGTGGACCTTTGTTCATGGAGAGGGAATCTCTGTCCAATCTCTGTTGCAAGCAGAAATAGATAAGCATGTCACAAAGACCGTTAACGTACCTTCACCAGAGACTTCAATTGGAAGTCAGACTGTGAAGTGTTTGTGCCCTCAAGACAGATTGATTTTTAATAAAAGCCATGAATACTGAGAAAGAAACTCAGTTTCAATAATTTTTTTTCAAAATACTTAGGGTCAAGATGATACATGCAATGGGTAATTAAATTGTTTTGGAAAAAGTTAAGGTATAGAGGGAAAGATGAGTATAATTTTTTTCCCATGATACTTAAATGTTCAAGAGGATGTGGTCATTAATGAAATTTTGGAAATGCAGAAATAAAGAACAAAATACCAGGCTGGGGACATAGCTCAGTGGCACAAGTGCCTTCCTGGCAAGTGTGAGGGCCTGAGTTTGATTCCTAATACCAAAAACAAAACAAAAAATTACTGAACAATGCATGTAACTCCAGAACAGCCTTGTATTTGATAAATTAATTTTTGCTTCTGGTTAAATATTCAACTTGTACGTGGTGATAACTTCACTTATTTAGTAATCATTAGCAGAGTAGTATTGTAAATGTAGTAAACGGTTATAAAACTGCTGTTATAAAATTGTTTCTAAGATGAAATTGTTAAAATAAATAGAGTTTTGTTCACTTCATAAAAGCATAATTTGGTATATTTTAAAAACTAATTCGTGCCTACTTCACTATCTACAAGTTGTACTACATAGTATTATTAACTTTATGATGTTCACCAAAGAAGTAGATATTATGCATATAGATACTTCAGCACAGTTCCCTGTGCCAAAAACATTGAATAAATTTTTTCTGTCTTGCAAGAGTTGATAATTATTGTGCCCCAAATTTTAAAATTTAATGATTAATTTGATATAGTATCATGATATTTTCTTACATATATAAAATCCTCAAAATTATGTATGAAGTGTAACTATTGATAAAAATGATATGATTCTTAAAATCAATTTTAAAATATTTCCCTTATTTTATAATTTAATCAAATTTTAAAGTCAGCAGAAAACCGTCATGTTTTCTCATCGGTGATTTTATCCTCAACTTGTTCTCAAAGAGAAGTAATAACATCGAGTGGTACATTGACTTGGTAAGGGGGGGCTGGCTTTTCTCAGTCTGAGAATTGTAGAAGACTGTTGAGTTATAAAACTAGATAACTCCTCGCCAGTGGTCTGTCATTTGGTTTATATTGGGTGTACAGATGTGAGATGATTTAAAAGTGCAGCAACTGTTTCAGTTGTAGAAATTCAGAAATGCCTGGAAGATACAGGACCCTGACAGTGGAAATGTAAATAATGAACAAGGTGTGAGGCGGGGCTGGACCTGCTGCACACACGCTCAGGAGACTTCACGGTGCACACCTTCCCTAGTCCAGCTGCTGTGGCACCAACCTAGTAGTTTAAAATTAGTCGTGATGAGAGAATCTACACCAAGAAAATTGGCAAGCACTACAAATCAATCTGGTCAAATCTGAACCCAGGAGAAAGGTTGATTAAATGTTTTCAGCATGCTACTTGGTGTGCTGCAGTTGGAAACCAGTGAGGAAATGGGAACCACTGGATACTCCGCACAGAGAGAATACAGCGTTGGATAAGCAGTTGGTGAATAAGGTGTAAATGGGAACCATGATGGTGCAATCAGGGATTAACATTAGGAACTTCCCGTTACCTGTAGGAGTGGAAAGATAGAAGGAGAAGATATTGCTTCTTCCTCAAAATTCAAATCATCTGAGGACATTAGAGTGAGAACACAGGCATCTCGGAAGAGCTGGGCTTTCCATTCAGTGTTAAAAAACACAAAATAACCAGTCACTGTTATGGTTGACACCCTCACATCAGAAAGCATGAAATACCAGACTTCTCTAGTATGGCTTAAGTTTTCTTGCCAATGTCTTGCATTGGTTGAATGTGACTGGACCCAGTTTACAAAGGTACTACCCTGTTCACTGAAATTCGGAGTCAAATAGGAGGGCAGTAATAAATGGATCTGAAAACAGTCGGGATGTCTGTTACTGAAAATACCCAGAAGTCGTGGAAGTTGAAATGGAATGGAAGATTAGCATGTCACCTCGACTTGGAGTGTGCAGTACTAAAACTGCAAGCTATGATTGTGATGTGTGTATATGTGCATGTGAACTGATATGATTACTTGAGTGATTATTAACATTCTGGAGCCCAACCAGTCTTGTTATTATTATCCATCCTTGACTACTCTTAACTACAACTAGTGTGCTCAATTTTATTTTTTATTTTTTATTTTATTTATTTATTTATTTATTTTTTGTGGCACCGGGGATCGAACTCACAACCTCGCGCCTGCCTGACAGGCACGTAAGCCGCTGAGCCAAACTCCCGGCCCTGGTTTTTTAAGGCAGGGTCGCACTGTGTAGTTCAGGCCGGCCTTGCGCTTGCGTTGTAGCCCAAGCCGGTCTCGAACTCACAACGCTCCGCCTACCTCAGCCTCCCGAGTGCTGGGATTAAAGGCGTGCGCCACCACGCCCGGTTTGTGCACAATTTTAAAAAGGTATTTGAGGTCTGAGAAGGGCTTTGTTCCTGAAGGGAAATTGACACTTGCAGTACAGGACATACCAGATACTGTGTTTCCCAACAAAGACCACAGAGATGAGGAAAGCTGGGACTACTCAATGGACTAGGTCCTTCCAAATGCATAGAGGACAGCGATGGTGAAGAAATTAAAAGATGAGTGACTGGTGGCAGAAGAGATGGTTTTATGCACACAAGAATGTGTTTGTGGAGGCTACAACAAATACTTTTGTCTAAAGCAGATATGTATATACATAGTTACACATTTATTGATAGTAATATTTAACCTGATATTAACTGGACTAGTTCACATTAGGTGATACCTAGTTTTACTTTGCTAAGTAAAACTTATTTAGGATTTTTCTTCCCATTTTAATGATATAAATCATTAGGCTTTCATTGAATAACTTTCATATACGCTGACTTGTATTATTTCCTCTTTTTGGGTTTGTCACTCACGCATGTCACTGACTACTGCCTTCCTGAGTCCTGTGGTGGCCGCAGAGGCATTTTGAAACATCTAATTTACTTTCTACATTGAGAAGCATAAAAAGTACACTTTAAAAACATAGTCTTCACTTTGTCATATAACTTTGATGTTTATGGCCAAAGAAATATAAAGTAAATAACATTCAGTAGAAATTTAAAATAAGTGAAATTCAATTTTGAGAATTTGCTCCCTATGAAAGAAAAACATAATTTATTAATTATTATCTGTGCCATCTGCCAAGGGTATGGTTAGGCAATGTTATCCTCACAAAAATCTCCTCTTTGAAGATAATAGCCAGGGCTGATGTGGCAAAAAAGACGGAAGAAAGAAACTAAGTAGAAAAGAAGGAAAGAAAGAAAGAAAGAAAGAAAGAAAGAAAGAAAGAAGAACGAAAGGAAAAAGGAGGGAGGGGAATGGAAAGAGGGACAGTTGGACCCCAATTCCATCGCTGGCCGCCTTGTAGAATCCATAGTGACGCAGCTGAAATAGCTTTCCAACCTGGAGAGTGTGGGGAGGAGTCAGGGTTAGGTAGGTGCAGAGAGAGTTGTGTAGTGGATGCTGTTGTGTGTTACCAGATGAGCAGTGCAAAATCCAGACATTGTTTTCTTCAGCCCTCAGGATGCTGCTGAGTTTCTAATTACTGCTTCCTGTTGAAACATTTTCCTAGTTCTTTCATAAAGGGCTAAACTCTTCTTGGGTATGATTAATTTAATTGGAAATGTAACATCTAGACTCCCCCTTGTTTAAATTCAGAGTCAATCAAAAGAAGCACCTCTGTTTCAGTGAGATTTTAGATCAGCAGAGACCTTTATTAAGGCTAAATTGATGACCACATTCTTTGTATGTTCTATCTCTTCCTTTGAAGGTACCTTCCCTCAATAGGTTGTGCAAACGAGTGTGTGCCTCAGAGGGAGTTTCCTAGAATAACCATCCAAAAGGGACATAGGAAAAGCAAATGGAACAATTTACGACTGAGTGGCCAAGAAAAATGTCATTCAAAACCTTTCCAGTTTTAAATTTTGTCCTATATTATTTTTATTGGACTAGAAATCTACCCGTACTTCTCCAACAATACTATTACAGAAATAATCCTTTGTAAGTTAGGGTAGTTACCTTGTAAAATTCAATATTTGATGATTCTAGTATTATCTAGAAACAGAAACTTTGGTTTCCAAAAGAATCCAACGTATTTTAGAACCCAATCTATTGCTATGTACCGGTAGTAGAATTTAATTTATGGGTGGCATAAAGCTTGTTTAGCAGAATTATTACTTAAGTATATTTGAAAAAAGTTATAAAATCCATTTGTTAAACTGATTCTGTGATTCATAGGTAAGAGTAAATAAGGAAGAATCTGGCCCCTGATAGTCAATAATCTAAGAAGGGTAAAAAAGGTATGTTTAATTGAGTCAGAAAGGAATGATTATTACTTTCTTAGGAGTAGTTTTGGTTTTCAAAGCCTGATATTTGAACCTGATAGTAGATAGGCTTAGAGGGAGTGAGAGAGAGATTCCTAATTGTCTGAATGTTGGGTAAAATTTTCAATATCAACATGAGGGTAATTGGCCAGAATGTGAACAAGAAAGAGGTGCTATTGATGAAGTTTCTCATTTATTAAATTCATCATGAAAGTCATTGAATGTTAAGCATGATATGTGATACAACAGCTGCTAGAAAGCCAGCAAAATAATACTTCCTGAATTTCCAGGTTGTCTTTCCCTTCTTTGAAATGTGTTTTCCCTTCTTCAAAATGTGTCCCAGGCACTAATACAATAGGGCCAACTGAGCAGTGGTGAGGAAGGCAATTTCTGATTTCACTGCTACAGCGAAAAGCTATGAAGAAGGACACAGTTCCATGTCAGCTGATGGTCGAGTCTCCCCAAATTTAGAGACTTTTATTCCTATGTCCCTAGACATTCTCAGCAAAAAGGGTGATGAAGACCATATTTCTGCATCAATACTGGGCCTGACTTCTTTTAAGACTAGTTTAACATTTTACTATTCACCTGTTTCTTAAAACACTTTTATTTAATTTTTATAAAACTAAAATATAATTTTAAATACAAAGACTTTTCCACTTCTGCTTAATAAATACATAATAAATATAAACTGTGTCAGATTAACAGTGTCACACATTTTGCTTAAGTTCAATGCAATAATAAAACACTTTCATATTTTGTGAAATTCCTTGCTGATTTTAGTTATTTATGCATACAAATGTATATCATACATTTATCTGCCAATTTAAGAAAAATATAGGAATTCAAGAGATGTTACTTTATTTTTATTTTTATTTTATTTTTTTTGCGGTACTGGGGATTGAACTCACAACCTCGCGCCTGCCAGGGCAGGCGCTTAAGCCACTGAGCCAAACTCCCAGCCCTGTTTTTTTGAGGCAGGGTCGCACTGTGTAGCTCAGGCCAGCCTTGCGCTCGCGTTGTAGCCCAGGCCGGCCTCGAACTCACAACGCTCCACCTACCTCAGCCTCCCGAGTGCTGTGATTAAAGGCATGCGCCACCACGCCCGGCTAGGGATGTTACTTTAAAAAAGTACAAATATTAATAGAACATTTCAAGAAATGGTATGCTTCATAATTGACACATTAAAAATATCAGAACTAGATAAAAAGATACATATTTTAACCCCTTGAAAGGCTTTTAAAACACAGACCCAGGAACTCATCCCAAGGAAAACTGAAAACAACCATTCCGAAGTTAAGAGCAGTCTATTTTAACAGCTCACAATATTGCCTCTTTGGAACAAAGCAATTAACCAGTACACCCAATGAAAATGATCATGGGAATTTCGGTAGGTAAAGTGTAATTAACTAAATTAGAAGTAATGAAAATGCTACACTTAAACAATAGCAAGATTGTATAGAGATTTGATATACTATGGTGGTTTGCGGTCCATTTGAACTTCTACATACAATTAAAAGACATTTCCTCTAAGAAAGATCAGGGATTTTTATGAGGGAAAATTGCTGCTGCTTGTCAGCTCGCTTCCAAATGAGCTTTAAAATGCCTGCATTGTATTGGTGCCAATTGGCCCTGTTTTGTCTTCAGGCAGGTGGTTGATACCATGCTCATGTCACTACTGTCTGGATAATAACAGCATTGCAGTGGAAAGTCACATCGTCCTTTCAGTCTACTCCTAGTTCCAAACTCTTGATGCTAATAAATCTCCAGTAGGTCCAGAGAAAATGACATTTGTGATCTAGTTAGACAGTGAAGGACAAGATATTAAAATCCATTCCTTGAAGTTCCAAATAAGATTTAGTAATACAAGCATTTATTTTCTAATTATTGAGACTAACAGTTAGAAAATATTATCTTTGAATAATGTCCTTAAAATTTACCTTTTAATTGAAACTCAAAATGACAGTACAGGTGTTTACAGAGAAATCATATTATAAAAATCAGACCGAAATTCTTACTATGTTTATGAGGTTTTAAAAAATGAGAATAATGTCATTTAAATTTTTATCCATTGGGTGTATTGTCAAAAATATACACCATGTAACCATTACAGGTAGAAGAATTTCAATCATTTTTACCTTCCTTTCAAAATGTGATTAAAATCACAAAATAAAAGATTTGGAAGAGGCAGTATTCCTTGAATTTTTAGATTTTTTTCCAAAAACTCTACCACGCATTGCACTTAGAGAACATCTAACTTGACTGCTACCCTAAAGAAGAGCTGTGTAGGCAAACAGGACAATAGAGAGCGTGAGTATAAGAGAAGCAACTGCAGTAACTCTTCTTATTTCTTATGCTAACATAATGAGTAGAATTTTATTCCTCAATATATATGAAATATATAATAAACCCAAAGAAAAGTAATATTTTCTTTTATCTTCATTTAAAATGACATTTTATTTAGGATTCATTCATTGAAACTCCATCACATTTCAATTTTCTCAGATATCATTTAACTCCAAAATATTGTCTGTGCCTAAGACTAAAACTGCTTTTCCCACAGAATATTGATCCATTCTCAAGTGCCTGGTATCTAAAAATATCTTTCTGTTGTTATTGTTAATTTTTTTTTTGTTTGTCTATTTCTTTGCAATGAGATACTAGACACTGAGATTGGATTCTCTGTTTCATGTTCTCCTGTGTGAACTCAATGCTTCAGCAGTGCTTGGAATCTACTGACATTCAGTAAATATTAATTAATGAAAAAGGAGTGGTCATATTATCATTCAAAATGATATTCCAACTTAATAAGGATTAGGTAATTAATTCATCTTTCATTTTTAATTGCATTTTCATTTTCTTATTTCTGTTGATTATATTAACTTTGCCATTATGATTCATAATTTGTAACATTAATGGAGCCATATTAAGAAGACAAATCATACTATTATTTAAGGTTTTGATTGTTGATAAAGTATTTACAAACAGAAAGAACAAAGCAGAAATCAAAATTTTACTTTGACATAAACTCAAAATTTCTTACACAGAATACTTTGAATACTATACTTTCAGTTGGAACATAATATTTAAAATTATTTAACTATTAATTAAAATATTTATAAAGAAAACATACAACTTTTAGAGATATACTTACTTGTTGAAGTACTCAGATGAGAAAACGAAGTCCTAAACAAATACTTCTAATTTCATTGTTTACCCAAACCATATATGTGTGGATATACTTTCTGAATACAAGAAACAGTTTATCAACTTGATACCAACATGACTGAGAAGTAGAAATTGGACCCTGAAACCTACTTAATTCTGAGTAATTCATAAGTGACAAAAGATGGAGGCTGTAGGACAATTTATTGCTTCCCTCACAGAACCATAGTCTGTGGTCTGACAATGCTTAAAATTCAGATGAACACATTTGTGCTCAAAAAATTGCAATTCACTGCATTGTGCTTTTTGAAGCTTAAAACATGCTCCTGTAAAATTTAAAATAAAAGAAAATAGCCTTCAAATGTTTTATTTCTTGAGATGAGTATATTTTCATTGTCTTAAATCTATTCTAAACATTCCACATGTCAGTAGAAAAGTATAATGTTGTTCTGATGTAATTTTCTTCCTATCAGTTATTTTCCAAGAATTGCTGTATCAATGACTTAGCATGTACGAAAATTTTGTTGTTCATCAATCTAGATCCACTCAGGAGTTTCTACTTCTTGTATCATATATGTAGTGAAAAAGCAAACTAAAAATGAACAAATAAAATTTTCTGTTAAAGTAAGTTGTTGAAACAATTGCAATTATATATTCATAAGCTTCAAAACATGTGACTGGCCAACAATAAAATTCTATTTTTGAGATGACTGATTAAAGAACTGAATAAAGTACTTAGGAGACTCATGGGTGAAACACTGATTTGGAAGCTTTGGAAATTTAAAATTTTTAAATAAGCAAATGGTAATAATGGTTTATTTGTTTCAAATAAAATCAAACTAAAACAACTAAAATCATAAAATAGTTACTTAATATATTTCATTGTAATTGGCTAAAAATGTAGAATATAAGCATAAAATTATAACAGTTTTTATAAATTATAAATTATAACTAACTTAGGGAAACACTTTTGAAATTATATATCTATAAAATTACTGGAATAATTGTTCTTAGTGTTTATAGTAAAACTACAAGCAATTACATTTTGATAAAGTTTCCAAATTTAATTGATTTTTGGAATCAATTCTGTGACGTCTTAATAACGTATTTTCAACATGCAATTGTTTTTCAATGTATTATCTTGCATAGATGATCTCAAAAATATTTGCCTGAATGCAATTTTAAAATAAGGAGCTCTGATTTTAAAATTTATGTATATTAATAGCATGCTAGAATTTTTTATTCTATTTCTTTACTTAAATGACATTCTGAGAATTTACTAGTCTATCCAATATGAAAAAATATTGACATGAAAAAATGATCCTTTATAATGTGTATAATTTAGGCACAGATATTTATCTCTAAAATCTCCATAGCCTACAAATTCAATGTTTAAATTATTAATACATATAAACATTCAGAATATGGAACCCTAATGCAACATTTGGAAAATAAATATCTTTTCTTCAGCATTTTAGAACATTACTGAATCATTAAATTATTTTACATATGCTGAAAGCATAGTTCTCATTCAGAATTCATCATCAATATAAATTTTGAAATTTAAAAAATGCATGATAATTTTTTCATAAGAATCATGTATATTTTCTATTATTTTGAAAGCAATAGTTCTACAGAAAATAGATTTATGAAACTTATGAATTATTAAAACCCACTCAGTTGATCACTCTGGGAGTCATCAGGAAGCAGTTGTCTTACAATTTCAACAAACAGACATGGGACTAAGTTCCAAAAATGACACATTACTAAAGGTTAGATGTAATCTACTTCATAAACTAAGGCAAAATATTGAACATTAGTGCATTTAGATTTTACTGCTTCATATATTCCAAATATTTATATTCCTTTAGTAGGTATTTAAATATTTTAAATCTCCTTTGTATTTTACTCAAAATATTTAAAAAAGGAAAGGAGGAAAAAACAATTAAAATGTAAGATTTGGGATTTACACACAAAAGCTTAATTAGCATACAGTTTCTCTTACATCATGTCTTGATTACTTTTCTCTTGTTGCTGAGACAAAATACCTGACGCCCAAAATAAGGGAAGGATAGGTTCATTTAGCTCACTGTTCGTGGAGATCTAAGTCCATAATCAGATGGCTCCAAGGCAGAGTGGCAGGCGCTAGGGCAAAACTTCAAGGCAATAGCCAGAGCAAAAGCGGGAAACAAGCCTCTTTTCCTCCCTTATATTGTACACAGGCCACCCCGAACCCCAGGGCGGGTGTAGCACTCACAAAATCTCTGTACCCTCCTCTTGCACACGATGAGGGTATTTACAAAGTAAGGATCCTGGCTCTCTGCTGAGTCTTCCAGTTAAACTTCTAAACTTCTCAAATTGACACAATGTATCAACCATAACACATCAGAAGCTTATAATATAGGCAAACTGCAGAGTGAAACAACAAATAGGTAGATAGAAAGATAAAGCTTTTGCAGAAAGGAAAGAGATTAAGAGATGCAGGGAGAGGGAAAGGAAAAGAGGAAAAGGGGGGATATATTATGTACATGAAACAACTCCCTACAATGAATGTAATCATTATTACTGCAAGCATGTACTAATAAATAAAAGTGGTATTGATCTGGTCAGCCTTTGTAGCGTTTGGAGTGGAGATTACTGCCATATGATAACAATATTTAAGTGTGAGCAGATATGATAAACACAAAATAATCGAATACATAAATGGGACTACATAAGGTTAAAAAAGTCTCTGATTAGCAAAGGAAGTATCCACAGAATGAAGATATAACCTACAGGTTGGTAGAGAGATCTTTGCCAGCTATTCTTCTGGAGTGGATTAAAATCTAGAACACATCAGGAACTCAAAAATAATGCAAAGAAAGAACTAACATCTAAAAGCTACTGCTATGGTTCAAATAGCATTATAGCCTCTAAATTTCATCATGAAACTTCATCCCCAATGTAACTATAAGGAGCATACTAGTGTTTTGATCTTGGACTTCTTAGCCTTCAGACTGAAAAATAAGTTTCTGTATTTTATAAATTACTCAGTGTAACACATTGTGGAACAGCACCATAAACAGCTAGGGATATGTATAAAAGATATTTGCAATGTGGAATTAGTAGTACTTTGTAAGACCAAAATATCAACTCAATGTGAGAGGACTTCTCAGGTTTTCTATTAAGGAGATTATGATAATGAAAATTACAAAAATAGGGATAATGGTCGTGTGATTTCAGCTGAAGGGGAAGTTCAATGTTTCCACTTGATTCACACGTACATAAATGATGTTTGGTTGCTTTTGCCATATTAACATGGGGCATACAGATATATTCTGCAGCAATAGAAGCCAGATATGTAAAAATCTGAAAATATAGAGCACCAAATGATACAACTGATATTTTTAAGTGACCAGAGAATATTGAGTTGAGGTCGTTCATTTAACATGGAGATGATTTAAGAATTAAGTCTTCTTTACTGTGCTGCTTTCCATCTTGTGAAAAATACCTTAAACATCAGTTTAGTATCTGTGGATTCTGGTTGTGTTTGATTCAGTTATATGCAAATTAGATTTTGGAAAAATGACAATAATTGTAAATAATATTTTATATGTTGAATGTGTTGTGTAATATCATAAATTATAATATTAAACACTAGTATTGGTATAATTTATAAAACAACCATTTCCAACCCAGTTAAGCTTTAGAGATAAACATAAAGGATATTCTAGCACATCAGCATATCTATTTAAATACTTTTTAAAAATAAATTCTGTCAAAATACATTGTAACCAAAAGTGATTAAAATTGCACATATTCACTATTAAAGCACTTATTTTTATAACTTGAGGGCAAAGTTAAAGTTATTAGTTCTTAGTATAACTGAATTTTGGTGTTTAGTTCTGCAGCATAATATACTTCAAAAATTGTTTTGGTATAACTGTGTAGTGCTATGAGAAAAATGGAATAAAATCACAATAGTTAAAACTTTGTTTAACTGTATGATCAATGTATATGTATTAAAAGCAATTTCTGCCTGAGATATGCTCTGTGAAAGCTGTAGGTATAAGGCAACAATATACAAAACAAACTTTTTAATTCAAAGGTAATTATGACTTATCTGCAACACTTAATTGCTTTAGTGGGTTATAAAAAGTATTAAGAAAGTCACTGCCAATTTTAAATGCTCTATCTAATAATTTGTACTGCAATATGACAAGGTGCTGTAACACTTCATCTTGTGAAGTACAGCTTAAAACTTTCGAAAAGTGGTAGGATGTAGAGGACAAGAGGGACAACCCTGGGACCAGATTATCTGGGCTTGAGTCCTGCCTCTGTCACTTTCAAGTTGTCTGACATCGGGGAAATGACTTAAATTTTTCCTACTTTCATTTCCTCATTGGTTAGAAGGTATTGGCAATCTGATATTATTGCTATTTAAATAAGATTTCCGTGTATATTAAATTAATACATGAGACGTGATTAAATCTAAGCTAGGCATAGAGTATTTTCTTAATTATATGCTTTATCATAATTTAAAATTTTCTGCATGTTAATGCAACATATTCACTTTCTTATGTTATAGAAGAAAATATTTTTAACTGGAATGGGATAGATTTTAAAATAAACAATTGAAAATGTGTGAGATACCATCTTTAGAGAGACACTGTGCCTTTCCAAAAAGATTCAACTTTGTTTTTGTCAAACTAATAATTTAAATCTTTTGAATGTATAGAAAAAAGCAAACAAATACAAGTCACTTGCTTTGAAAATTAGCCCATCAACAGTTAACATATGCTTATTTATTGGCAATAAATAAGACTTTTCCTAGGTATATAATGATCTGAATTTGATGTCAAAATCTGTGAAAAGCTAAAATAGATGCAATAGCTGCCATTATGCTTTCAAAGAATGTTACTAGGTTAATTCAGTTCTTTAAAAATTATCTTGTTTTAGAATTCTATCACCTGAGAGAAGAAAATGAAACACAGGTCTTAGTCACAAAGATAAAATTGGTTGCCAAATATTAAAACACTTAAAATTAGAACTAAAAGTTCTAGAAATTAAAAGTTTACAAACTAGAATGAAAATTGAAGTTAGAACCAAAATTTTTATTATTGGCAAAAATTGAAGTATAAAACAGAAGAGTAAAGGACAATTATGAGAAAAAGCATAGCACTGCAATTAACTTGCACACAACTTATCAGATAAACCAAATAAAAATTAAAAACCCAGAGTCAAGCACGTATCAAAAAGAAAGCACCATGTTTTGTTTACTTCTCTCAAAATGGGTTTGCATATGATTGTTGTACCTAATATGGGAAAATTATTAATGAAATGTACAATGTGTACATTATTAAAGTCAGTAAAACAAATTACATTTTAAGATTCTAAATAATATGCAATGAAAAGTTTATCAGAGAAAACAGTTTTCAAGCAGCAAAAGAGACCATAACTGAGATGACAAATTTTGTGCCTATGGATTGAAAAGCTAAGAAAATTTAGCACATGAGTTATAGTTACCAATTGCTTATTCACAAATCTTTTCTTTATAATAAATTTAAAAATTTCTTTTGATCCTGACAGTATGAAATTCAGTTTAAAGTTGGTTCTAGAGTGACACATCAATCTGATGAATTAGAAATAGAAAATCAAAAAAATATAAATCACATACAATTAGTTACAAAGTTTTAATTTAAATTTAAATCCCAAGAACTTTTTATTGTGAAAATTCATAGCCTTAACTTCAAATTTACATGGAAATTAAAATGACTAAAACTGGCTAGTGTTGTGTAAAAATATAAATATATAAAAGGATTTGTAATACAACACTTGTGTATCATGTTTGAAGTCTGAATTCGATCTTCAGTAGCACTCCGTCTCCCCATTATAAAAGGACAAACATATGGGACTCATCCTACCAGATGCCAGGACTTATTTTTAAAGCTGACAATGTTTGAAAGTATTACTAAAATCATGAGCAACAGGCCAATAGGAAACAGTATAGGGCACAGAAATGGATTTCTGTGTACCATGGGTTTCATTTATGAAAGCTAAGTAGCGGAGAACAGACTTTTACACAAATGATGGGATAGGACTCAAAGTACATCTCAAGTTTGAAATAGATCTAAATGCTGGAAGATAAATAAAGTTTTGTGAAGAAAAATTTTACTGAAGTGAAGGAGTAAAAATACCTGATAGAATACAATATGGAAATATAGTACATTATATTGTAGAATACAATGTGTTGTATTGTAGAATACGATATAGGTGGAGGAGAAAAATATATATACATTCATGAAGTCTTTGAAAGAGAACAAAGAGTGGAAAAAGATATATCCAGTACATGTAACCAATCTAACACTTGAATTCAATAAATATAAATATCTTCTCTAACAAATAACAATCCAACAAAAACACAGGAAGAATACTCTTAACATTCACACTAGTGAGTGTTCTCATGGTTAACTGACAGATTAATTAGTTTCTTTCTGAAAATTTAGTTGCATATATCAGCCTAGTGAGTACCTCAGGTCTCTGAGGATCTTCATTTGTTTTCAAACTTTGTTATTTCTTTCTTCTGTGTCCTTTAGATCAGATAATATCTAATATCTGGAATCAAGTTTATTGTACTTTTTCATGAAATGGTCTGTTAAGATCATCTAGTTGTTTTTCTTAAAATTTTAGGTGTTATAAGTTTCTGTTTTAGATTTTTCAATTAATACAGTTTTCACTTCTCAGCTTAAGATTTCTGTCTATTCATTCATTAAGCTTATTAATCAGTTTGAATCTATCTATATGTTTTTAACAATAGTCTCCAATCATTGACCAAATATACATTCACTCATGACCAAGATTTAGTAACAAGTACTAGACATACAATGAACTCCAAAACAAATAGTGTGAAGAAAAAAACTGATTGTTGTGGTTCTAAATGACCCCCAAGAGCCTCAGGACCTCAGAGATGGGAACTTTGGAAGATGACTGGGATATGGGGGTGGAATAAGCACCTTGAGTTAGGAGATGGGACCAAGTCAGAAGAGTAATGGGAATGACCTTGAAGAGTATTTCTCTCTCCTGTATTCCTGACTTCTCTCGCCACATCCTGACTATGATAATGTGAGCAGCTTTTCCTCTGTTAGGGCCCTCTTCTTTGCCATTTTACCTTGAGCCAAAATAATTTTCTCTTTCTTTAAATTTTGAGTGCTGGGTGTTGTGTTCCAGTGATGAGGAAATAATTAAAACAGATATTGACTTTGAAAGTGAGGTCATTTCTGTAACACCTCTTATGTGGATCAGAAGTCTTTGCAACTTGCTTGCCAAGAGAATTTGAAGGTTTGGAGACTCTGACTAAAGAAGTCCTAGAATGTTATGAGCCAAACTTGAAGGGAAGTTCCAGTTAAACTCAGAAGACCTGAATGCTATTTAAAAAAAAAAAAAAAAGCAGACAATAAAGACTGGACTTGGGACATTTCAATTAGGAAGAACTCTGTTGGCAGTTTGACTGTAGACCTTATGGGTTATGCTCTGAAAGAAAATTTCTTTATAGTTTGCACTTATCCTGAGACATTATGGGACTGAGAGTGATGATTAAGAGTGATGAACGGATTAATTTATGGAGGAAATTTCAAGACAGCCTTAAATTCAGGCTTTAGCATCAGCACTGCTTGCTGCTTTTAGTTAGATTTATAGTGAAAATTGCAGCAAAAAGCCCATTTGAAAAGTTTTCAATTTCCCCAGAAAAGAAGGGCAGGCAAAATGAGAGAAGAGGAAGCTTAGTTGCTGAAAAGATTATCATGAAATATAGCCAAGTACTTTTTAACAGATAATAGAAAAGATACTTTGAGGGCATGTGCGGAGCTAGCATATCACCCCTCAGTACTGCAAATGTGAAACTGCTTTGAGGAAAGCCCAAGGGCACCTTGCTGGAGAATGGCCACCTAGGGAATTTGTTTCTCAGGATTTGTCTTAGAGTGCTCAGCCATTCAGGTAGTCTATAGCCATGATACAAGGAAGCCTGGCTACTGCTCAAGCTGTCAGCAAACATTGACATCAGCCACATCACGCTGGTTTTGTAGTCGTGCAAAATCTAAAGAGTTGTGGGGTCAGGGAGAATTCCACCCAAATTTGAGAAAATGACTAGGACATTGGAGAAACCAAAGAAGTAGGATGTTTGAAGAAAGCCACAAAGAATGAGAAAACCTTGCTCAAGGAGGAGCCTATTAGGACTGCAGCCACTGCTGATGCTATGTGGGCAAGACAGCGCAAGCCATTTGGAGTTTGCGTCTCAACACATCTTGCATTGAGTGCTAGAAATAGAGCTACAGGATTTTATGTTTTCCCTGCTGTGCATTAGTTTTGCTTTGGTATCACTGCTTCCTGTCTTAATAAGGATTCCTCTCTTTTGTAATATTAAATGTTAAATTTCTTGTGTTTTGTTTTGTTTTTAACAGGGGATAAGAGTTAAGAGGGTTTTGTTTTGTTTTATTTGTTTTGTATTGCAGAGGAGATTTTGAACTTGGACTTTTTAACAATACTGCAATTGTTCAAAGCTACTCTTGTAGGTGGATTTTACTGCTGTAGAAATGCATTTTACGTAACAAGATGTGTGTGAGTCATTAGTGGCCAGGGGTAGATTGTTACAGTTTGGATCTAGAATGGCCTTAAAAGCCTCTGTGTGTGGAAGGTATGATAACGAGGATGATACAGTTCACCTGCGTTAGGTGTAGTCTGGTCTGAACATGTGAGTCACTGGTGGCATTGACTATAAGAGTACCTTTTTCTGCTTGTCTTCTCCCATTATTCTCTGCTTTCTGACTGCTGTGCATTAAGCAGTTTTTCCTCAACTATGCCTCTCTTTCATGCCACCCTGCCTTGGTTTTGGTCATCAAAGGCCTAAAAATGTGAGCCAAAACAAACCTCTCTTCTTTTTGGATATAGATGTCCAGTATTTGTGGTAGCAGCAAGAAGCTAAGACACTGAAACAAATACATATAAAACTATAGTTTTTCAAACATTGGGCAAACTGTTCAGTAGCTTAAATTCTCTTTATAAAAACAACATCTTTCAACTGAACCAAAATGAATGCAGGGATACAAAGAAGGGACATAACTGTCCAGATCCCGAGACTGTCTTCAGGACCAAAGCTCCTTAAATCAAGTGGTCACCAAGTCTGCCTGGCCCATGCCACTGGCCTCTTCCTGCTACTCATCCCATAAGAATACTGTTAACATAAACTACTTCAATATCAGATGTTTTCTAAGATTCTTACGTCTGATTTTTTTCACAATAAAGGCACACAGTCGGTACCGAAAAAGTTGATTAACTAAGACTACTAAGACCTCTGGACATTCCAAATATCAGCAATAATATTTAATGTATGTGATGCAAATATAAAACAAAAAACTACATATTTTCAAATTAGGCTAATGGAAAGCAAGATCCAGCTATTTTTTTTTCATACAGAAAACCCATTTTAAATACTGAAAGCACAAATGTTTAAAAGGTGAAAGATTTAAAAAAATTGTACCATGCTTACATCAAACTTAAGGAAGCTAAATGGACTGTGTTAGTATGAATACAAGCTAAATTTTAGCAAAGAACTTTATTGTGAACAAAGAGATTGCTTTATAATGATAAGGAGGGCAATTTATCAGGAGAATTAATAATTGTAAACTTTTATGCCCCTATAATAGAAATTCAAAGTGCAAGAAGCATAAACTGAAAGTATTATAAAAAGAGATGGAAAAATTCACAATTACAGTCAGAAATTTCAACATGCCTGCCTCAGAAACTGATAGAACAGAGAGATACACTGTAAATGTGAGATTAGAGTAATATCAACCAACTTGACTGAGTTGAAATTTGGAGTACAACACATAAAATATATATAATATATATATATATAAATATAATATATATATATATATATATAATTCTAGTCTAAGCTAAACAATTGCTGGGATAAACTGCCTACTGAACAATCAAAGAGTTGCAAATACATTACAATACTTCAAACTCTAATTATATTCTGTGACTACAATGGAATTTAGTCAAACCAATAACAAAGATATCTGCAAAACTCCCAAACATGTAAAAGCTAATATACTTCTCAAGAATCTACATGTATTATTTTGATAAGATTGCCATATAAAGTACTATAGATTGATCCCTTAAGTAACTAAAATTAATTTTCTCACAAATCTGGAGACTGGAAGTCTAAAACAAGGAATCAGCAGGTTTGGAGTCTTAGTTTTCCTTGGCCTGTAGGTAGCATCCTCTCATTGACTCTTCAGATCATCTTAGTTCTGTTAAGTGTATGTGTCAGTGGCATCTATGCATACTGACTTCCCTGTTTTCCCAAGGACAGCAAGTTGGACTAGACTGGAAGCCACCAGTTTGAGATTCTTATAATTACCTCTTTAAAAGCCTCATTTCTGAAAAACACTCAAGTTTAGAGGTACAAGGAACTAGGATTTTGATACACAAATTTTAAGGGAACACAATCCAATCCCTACCATGATACCGCTAAGGAGAAATAATAAATGAAAATTTGAAAAATATTTGAAGTCAACAGAAAGAAGCACACAACATGTTAATATTCTTGAGAATTAACTCAAGCAATAATCAAAAAGGAATTTATGGTGCTGAATGCCTATATAAGAAAAGAAAAGTGATTAACAACTTCAACTTCTACCTTGAAGAAGAACAAAAGAAATTCAAAGTAAACAGAAAATTAAATTAGAAAATCTCAAAATGCACCATGGCATCAGAAAAGAAAAAAACAAATAATGAAGGAAGTTAGTTGGGAATGTAAAGTCTATACTTGGTGAAGAATGACAAAATTAATGAATCTATAACCACAGTAGTTGAATAAAGAAGAATAATACGCAAGTGTCCAATTTCAAAGGTTCAAAACAATGGTTCAATTTTCAGTAATTCAGCTTTTGTACTAACTTTACAGAATATAGCTACCAAAGTCAAATATATATTATCATTAAGTGGAGACTACTCCATTTATTAAAATGTAACATAAAAATGCAAGAAAAGGAAGAATAATTTGAACACTTTTTAAAGAAATCTGTACAGATGACAACTAGACAAATGAAAACATGATCCCCATTAATGATCATTAGGAAAATGAAATAAAGCTTCAGTTAGCTATTAGTTTATGTATGTTAGAGTCATTAAAATGAGAAAGGAGTTAGATCAAGTTTTGACAAGTCTTCAAAGCAAATTGAATCTCATTTGCTGATGATCACAGTTAAAATGCTACAATCAATTTGAAAAAGAATGTTTGACACATTCTTATCTAAGCCTTCATCTCTCATATGACTCAGCCATTATGCATGTACATATTTATCTAAGAGAAATGAAAGCATATGTTTATACAATAATCTGTACACAATGGTTCATAACAGGTCTACTTTTAAAGATACAACCAGCATGAATGTCAATGTGGAATACATAAATGTGATATACACACACACACACACACACACACACACACACACACTCATACACACATGTAGTTCATGCTATAGGATTCAACTTTTGAGGGATTCTACTCTATATAAACATATGGCAATGAAAGGCAGATCAGTGGTTACTATCAAACAGATACAAATAACAAAAAATATTTTATGATAAGAATGCAAAAATATTTAGGGCTTATTTATGTGTTGTTATATCTGTACCTTACACTGAGTTATCTCAAGTTAGGATGAATTGTTCCATTTCAAAAGCAACTCATTTTTGGAAAGGTCCTTTGAAACAAATGTTGCAAAGTGTTAATTCTACTACTGCATAGTGACTGTGTGATGAGTAATTATATAGTTCTTACCAATTTTAAATGTTTAAAAAGTTTTAAATTAAAATGTTCTTAAAGCCTTATGCTTACTATAATGTCTAAAACTAACACTACAGGCAATCACTGAGAACAAACCCAATGCTACAATTTTGGAAGACTCCTGTGTTTTCTAAAAAAACAGCATATGTAATGCTATAACAATTTCATCTGCAGATACATATAATGGAAAAATTCATAAAAATAATTATGAAATTTTTCATGGCAGTGTTATTTATAACATTAGTCTTGCAGTAGTCTAAAATTATATCTATTCTTGAATAAACACGTTATCATCTTTTCCTTTAGAGTGCTACTATGCAACAATGAAATAGAATAAACTATAGCTGCACAAAAATCGACATTGATCACATTAGCATATGCATACTGTGAACAAAAGTGTCAAATTAAAAACTTTAAGCAAGTGTGTGATTTCTTCTGCATGAAACTTAAAACACAAGCTAAATAATCTATAGTTTAGAAATCAGTACAGGTTAATTTCAGAGATGCAGATGAATATAATGATTGGTTAACACTTAAGGTATGTTTGTGGGGTAATGTTGTATTTCTTGATCTTGGCAGTAGATACATATATGTATATGTTCATTTTATGTTAATTCCTCAAGATAAATTATTTTTCCACATGTCTTTTTTAATATGAGGTAAACTTTAATAATATTACACAGTATCTAGGGATTTATCCAAAAATGAAGTGAAAAACTAACTCTTTTTGCCCAGCATTGCATAATATCTTAGGTATTCTACTATCATATCTAATACAATGTGAATTTATAAAATTATTTCCTCAATATTTTAATTATTTGTATATATTTGTATATTATGTGTATATACATACGTGTGACTTAGGATGATTTCATAATACAACAGACAATGAAATTTAGGCTTTTTTTTCTCAAAAACTGTGATATTGATTGAATGCAAAAGAGAAGGGAAAAAAGGATATAGCAATGTTGCTCAAGGTAGTAAGCCTCTAAGCAGAATATTAAGAACAAGGCAAGCTCGGGCCGGGCATGTAGCTCAGTGGTGAGGCTCCTGCCGGGCAAGCTCAAGCCCCTGAGTTTGATTTCCGGTACCAAAAAAGCAAATAGTAGAGAGGGAAAAAAATCCCCTTAAAAAAAGAATAAATCAAACTAAATCATAAAGAATTTTCTAAAAGCCAATCTGAGAAGGTTCCTTGGGATTGTATCACAAGAATTGGAACTGACACTTAAAAATAACTGTCACAGAGAATATGACATTAAATTAAAGAAATGAGAATCACAAAAACAGCAGGGTTGTCCCAGGACAACAATGTAACACATGGCTTATAACGTCAGTTCTTTCTGTGATGGGAAAAACTGAGTTTAGAAAGAATGCAAGATTTGAGCATGGGGTGTAAATGTGCATTCAATGTTTACAGCAAAGGTAACCATTCTGTCCTGATTGTTCCTCAGAGTCAGCATCAAGGACCAATCCTGCCACCTCCATCTTACAAATGTAGAAAGTAAGACTCAGCAAATTTAAATAACTTGCCCGAAATAATGAATCCATAATTTTATATGGTTCTTCCTGACTTGAATAACCTTATTGTACAATTTCACATAATCCTACCTTCTCCCAAATTTTGAAAATAAAGTGTCTATATTTGTTTGCTTTTGTTTTATATGTAATGTATGTAACTATTAAAATAGTAGAATTTGTAGAAGATATATTCATAATTTTACTTCCTTTCATTAAGTTTGCATCAAAGGATAAAATGTCACAAGTACTTTCTTGCATCTCCCCTGAACAAAAAAAATCAGTAAAATATACATTTTTAACAGAAAGAATCATTACATTTAAACTCCCCCAAAGTTCATCCACTTTTCTGATTATTTACTATATTTAGGTCTGGGTCAAATATTTTGAGTTCAAAGATATTTTGATTCTTTGGAAATCAAGATTTTTGCTTGCCTTTTTGAATGATGGACCTTATTAACACTACTGGTACACTACTGCCATCTTGTGAGGGATCAGGATTTGCACTGTTTTTTTGAAAGGATCTTTGCAAAATTTCATAAAGTGACAGACTGTAGCAACCAGTAAATTTCCTTTGATGATTATAATGCAGGTTGTAATAATCAACAGTATTTCGCAAATAAAAGCTCATAATTGGAATTGATTTCAATATGCATTTCACACAAAATCATTCTTAGCTATTTCGAAGTACACATATCTGTGTGTGTGTGTGTGTGTGTGTGTGTGTGACTTCCATCTATCTTTCTACTTTACTGTTTAAATTAACTGATTATTTGTAGCAAAGTCATTTAAGCAAATAGTTTTTTTTCCAATTCAGCCTAACTGATCACCACTTCCAAATTTCCTACTGGTTTGTTTTCACTGATTTAAACAATTTCCATAAAACCTATTTGCTTGCAGAAATAACTCCAGGGAAGTCAGCACTTTCTTTAGCATTTGGATATGTGCCTTGCTATAGAAAAAAGTGAAGATGGTGATTTGTCATGTAAAATTACAGGAAAGTACTAGAAATAAATATATGGAAGAGATAATTTATGCAAGATAGATATTCTCATTAAGGCCTGTGAAAATCTCTGGAAACATTCGAATAGTGCAAAAATTCTTCTTAGAGTAAATTACAGAACCTATTACTATTCCTATGATTGAGCAGGCTGATGAGTTTTAAATATGCTCAGTTGCCTGATAACTTCCTCAAATGAAATTTACCTTATTTTTGCAAAGGTCTTAAAATCATTTCCAGTAATATGTGAGGCTCATCAGTTTCTATTTATACCTCTTCAATATTTAAGTCTGTGATGGGTGTCCATGCACTGCAAACCCTGCAGAGTTCTGAAGCTCACACGTTGACTCAGCCTGGAGTGGCACTGGTGATAAGGATCCAAAGGCCTTTGCACTCCTTACAAAACTCTGATAAGATATTGGCATTTATTTGTTTGGTAGATTCACTTTATGGTGTTTTAATTAATGCTTTGCATGGTCATTTTAGTTATTTGAGAGCTTATGTGTTAGACATGCTCTGGTTCCTTAACAAAAACTGAAATAAGGAACCAGTAAATGGTATTATCCTTATTAGTTGAACATTGCAGGCATATATTTGCAATATAACTTACTACAATGCCACCTTCAGGGTAAAACTTGTAGACACTTGCTTTTGGCCACTAGTTATTTCAATTCTATTTTTCACTGATTATGTTTGTTCCTGAATAAGTAATTTGTGTGTGATTTTTGTAGGGAAATATCAGTAAAAAAAATTCACAAAGCTAATTGCCCAAAATTACAATAAATAAAAGTAGTTGTTTATGCATGATGTACACAGATTTTGGAAAGATTTTCTATAAAGTGATTTTAGCACTAACTACATAGATCAATAAAGATATAAGGCTTGCATATTTGGGATACAGTTAGTACAGCCATGATAAAAATTTAGAGAAAATAGCAAAATTATGTTCCCAATACAGGCAAATTAAGTTACTAAATATAAACCTTAATAAAGCATCAAAACTGTATTGCTTCCCAATATTCCTTCTCACACTAGAAACAGAAGACGAAGAAATAAAAAACTGTTTCCACTGGAATCAAATTACGCACACATTTTACCTTTGGCATTTTATTTATAATTATGTTTAGGGATCGTGATCTTCAATCACAAACACACACAAAGCATCTACCAGTGTCAGTTGTGCAAAGTATTACACAACACTGAGACATCCTGTGTCAACCCAGTTATAATTCACTGCAAGTGATTCAGGAGACAGCAAATGCCACAAGAATTGGTGCTACTCAACTTAAACATCAACACTACCATTCACAAAGTCTGTCACAAGTTCTGAAAACCATCTCCTTCTGGAATCACAGTGGTTCTCACACTCCAATTTAAAATACTGAACACTATAACCAGAACATGCTATTAGAATCTTTAAACTCTGTTTTTGTCTGAATGCTGACTTTTTATGAAATTTCTTGACTAAATCCTAGACTCTTTGAGTGTATCATTTTGTTATGAATTGGCAGTGTCAGCAGAAGCCTATACATTATGGCCCCAACAGTAATTTGATTGAGACAGCTACCATTACTATGCATTTTATTTTTCTCCAGTGATGGTCTTCATTTTCATTTCTATTTTTGTTTAGTGCTAATGTTGCCACTGATGAATTTTTATGATGAGTACCTGTGTGAAACCATTACTCATCATTTTAGCTTATCTGTGCCTTTATTTTGAAAGTGGGTCTGAAATTCGGACCACAGCTCCAACCCATTAAAACAAACAGTAGTTTCAGTGCTGAATGAAGGTTGAAACATCCTCTTTGCAAGAGCAAAGTTTAAAAAGTAGGACTTAGTCCTGAGGAATTTCCTTTTACTGATATTTCAGAAAAGGTAAACCATAATCAGAGAAATCCTTGTATTCTTTCTAAGAAGGACTTGTAACTTGGCCTTGGTAGTGCATGCCTGTAATTTCAGCACTTGAAAGGCTAAGGAAAGATGATTGCTGTGAGTTTGAGGCCAGCCTGAACTGCATAGTGAGACTTTGTCTCAAAAGTAAATACATAACTAAACAAATAAGTAAATAATTAAAACTTTTTAAAAAAGGACTTGTATTTCTAGTATTTCACTGTGGTATTCTGAACGTGCATTGTCATAGAAATAACACCAGACTCAAACTGTATTTTTTTGTTAGGAAAAATTACCAGGTCAGTATTCCATAAATAACATGGTATAAGGGTATTTGCTTTTGCTTTTTTATTTGTATTTAAAGCAGAACTTGAAGCATTTAAATCATTTATGTTTGTTATTTGTTCCATTAACTTTTTTTCTTTTTCTTTTTACCACTTTCTTTTGTCTGTTATTCTACTTTTTCTTTGTCTGAAATTGTTATGTATATTTTCATATTTTTCCATACTATTTATGCATTTATCTACTAAGTGATTACACCATGAATTACAATATATATCCTTAATTTGTCATATTCTACCTTGTTTCAGTATTATGCTTCTTTATCTAAAACATAAGAATGTTTCACTATTTTCTTTCATCTACGGTTTTATCATTTTGGTTCCACTATATTGGCTTGTAGGTTACAATTTCACAGTGCTTTAACATTTTTCCAGTTATGTTTCTTTTAAAGAAAACTTAAGAAAATGTTCAACATTAATCCACATATTTCTTAATATATAATCATTTATACTGGTTATAATTCTGAATACTTAGAAGATTGCATATTTATCTGTAGCATCTTTCTATAAAATATTCCTAGGTGTGATTCTTTTATCTTGATCAAGATACATCTTAATTTGTGAGTTACTATTTTTTCATGAAATAAACTTGAAAATGTATTTGTTTCTTATTTCATGTTTTTTATTAACTGAGTTTCTTGGTACATTTTAGGTGTATACAATGATCACATTAAACACAGGGACTTTGTACCTGTACATAATCTATCTTAATTCTTTTTTTTCCATTCCTTCACCCTCTGTTCAACTCCTTTTCCCTCCTTATTTACAAAAGCATTTGTCTCTATTTTTCCCTTCTTTCCTCATTTTTTTCTTTTCCCATTGCCTCTGCCTAGTCTCCCTTCCCATTTGAACCTTTTCTTCCCTTTTCACTGGATCTATTATATATTTTGGTTCTTATTTACAGTTTTGCTTTTCACACCAGGCAGACAATTGGGTATTTACACATGTGTGTCATATTTATTTCACTTAAGAGTGTGGTCTCATCATACATAAAAGGGAAACAAACCAAACTCAGGTCTGCAGATACCACATTGTCTCCCTAGGGGAAGAAACTGAAATAGCAAATAAGATCCAAAATCTACAATAAGTACTGTGTAAGGATAAGAAACTGCTCAAAGAGGAAAAGTAACTGGGATGGGGAAAG
>RJWM01005803.1:0-88898 GCA_004363535.1 Dasyprocta punctata | reverse complement strand
TCTTAGGGCTGTGAATTTGACTCAGTCGCTTAAGCATCTGCTTGGCTGGTGCAAGGTTGTGAGTTTGATCCCCGGTACTGAAAAAAAAAATGTGAAGGGAATATCTTATCCTAGAGCTCTCTTCCTTTGTTTTACTTCTGGGTCTCTATGCACCAACCAGTTTTCCCGAACCATGACATTCAACCACAGTGTTTTCACCTTGGATCCAGTCTTTTACGGACTAAAGCCTCTGAAACTGTGAACCAAATTAAATCTCCTTTCCTTTAACTTTTGTGCCAGTTACTGTTTCCCAACAACAGAAAAGCAGATTCATAGGGTACAACTAGTAATGGGATTAGTATGACAATTCTATGTTTACTTTTGAAAGAACTACACAGCTAAATTCCACAGGAATCTGGTCATATAAATCTTTCCTGTTTGTGTATCTTTGGGGAAATGTCTGTTTGGAAACTTCTTTGCCCTTGTGTTAAACCCTGCAGTTTTGTTGCTGCTATTGTTGAAGTAACTCAAATTACTAAACATGAAACTACTAAATGTTCCATCAATATCACTACTGAAAATATATCCAAAGAAAATTGAAGTCAGTAGGTCAAAGAGACATCAACAAGCCTAATTCACTGTAGCTCTATTCACAATAGCCAAGAAATGAAAACAATCTAAGTATTCATCATCTGATGAATACATAAAACATGTTACAAACACACAAAGAAATGGTACTCAGACAGAAAAAAAAAACCGAAAACTTATCTTTAGCAGCAATATGGTATGAATAGAGATCACTGTGGTAAGTGAAAAGTCAACCATGAAAGGATAATTACTTCATGATCTCATTCATTTGGGGATGTAAAAAAATTGATGACATGCAATTTGAGAGTGTAATGGCTGTTACCAGAGGCTGGGGATGAGGAAAATGTTGGGGAAAGTTTGGTCAGTGGATACTGAATTTTAGTCAGAATAATAAGTTTTGGTATGATGTTCCACAATGGGGTGACTATAAACAATAATAAGTTACTGCACGTTTCAAAATCTAGAAGAATAAATTTTGAAAATTTTTACCCTGAAGGAATGATAAAAGTTTCAGGAGTGTTATGGTTTGTGTCCTGATGTACCCCCAAACCCTCATGTGGTCACAGGGGCATTTTTCTAGAGTTTGTGAGTGATTCATGGTCCAGTGCCGGGAATATGGTTGTGAGTGTTACACCCACCCTGGGGTGGGCAGCCTACACACAATATAAGGGACAGAAAGAGTGTTCTCTGGTGTGCCTCCCTTCTTGGTCTTGCTTCTTTTACTGTCTTCCTACTGTGATGACCTGTTGCCCCTCTGCCACACCACCCTGCCTTACAGTCAGCTGATTATGGACTGAAACTTCCAAAAACTGTGATCTAAATAAATCTCTGATTTCTTTATTTTAGGTGTCAGATATTTTGTCTCAACAATGCGAGAAAAGTAAACAAGACAAGGATATAAATGTATACAATCTGTCTTAAAAATATGAAATATGTACTTGTATCTATGCATCACAATAAAAATGCACAATATGTACTTGTATCTAAGATGTTAAGCATCATAATTAAAATACTTAATTTCTATGATTTATCACATGAGATTAAATAAATTTTAATAAAGTATTTTAAAAATTAAAAATCAATTGGCCATAGATGTAAATACCTGTCCCTCTTTTCATTTCTATTCTGTGGATCTGTATTACTTGGTTTTGCTAACTACAGCTCTGTAAGTTTTGAAATTGAAGAATATAAATTCTCTAATTTCTTTTTCTTTTTGATATTAACTTTGATTATTTGCATTCTGTAAGAATTTCAGGTTTTTTTGTCTATCTTTAAAAAGAGACCATGAACCTCCAAATAAATGTCTTTGTCTGTCATTTGAAAGAAATTATCTGTATGTGATTCCACCAAATCACATCCAAATTCACTTTACTTGAGACTGTCTGGGTTTTAGTCTTACTTTCCTTTTTTTCTTTTTTATTAAGTTTCTTGTTACAATTTAGATATACACAACTATCACATTCATCATAAAGAATTTGAACCTGCACATGATGTATTTTGATTCTTTTTTTTACCTCAATCTCCTCCCCTCCCTTCTACCTCTCTTTTCATCCCTGTTTACAAAACTTTGTTTCCATTTTATCTTTTTTTTCTCATTCCTTCCCTTCTCCTCCAACCCTAATTCTCCTCCACTTAAACAATTTATCCCTATTTCACAATACATAATATGCCTTTTGGTTCTTATTTGTACTTGCAGTTTCTCACACCAGAGAAACCACACAGTATATACACATGTCCAACTTATTTCACTAAAGACTTTGCCTCAAAGTACAACCATTTACTTACAAATTGCCTAGTTTTTCATTCTTTATGGCTGAGTAGTATACCATGGTATTAGAAAAACAACAAGTTCTTTATCCATTCATGAGTTGATGAGCATTCAAGCTGTTTCCATGATTTAGCTACTAATAATTGTGCTGCTATGAACATGGGTCCTCATATATTGCTGCAGTATGGTGCTTTTAATTATTTTGGGAACACACCAAAAAGGGGACTAGTTGAGTCAAATAGCACAGCTAGTTGTAGATTTTTGATGAATCTTCACAATGATTTTCACAGTGGTTGCACCAGTGTACACTCCCACCAACATTGGGGAAGGTTTTTTTTTTTTTTTTTTTTTTTTCCCACAGTTCCCCAACAGCATTTGCTGTTGGTTTATTTCTTAATGATAGCCATTCTTTCTTGAAAAGATGGAATTTTCATGTTTTTAATTTGCACATCTTGAATGATCAGTGGATTTTTTCCATATATTTAGTAACTCTTTCTACTTTCTTATCTGAGAATCCTCTATTCATTTCAGATGCCTATTTTTGGACTGGATCATTGAATATGAGGGGTCTGATATTTTTCAGTTTATATCTTCTGGATATTAGCACTTTGCGAATAAACTAGAAAAAGTTTTTCCCACTCTGTGGGGTGTCTCATCATTCTGTTGGTGATACTTTTTCTGTGCAAAAAAATTTTTTAAGAAGATGTGACTCCAGTTGTTGATTCTTTGCAATATTTTTCATGTGATTGGGGTTTTCCTCATGAATTTTTGCCTACATCTATGTCTTCAAGAGTTCTATCCATACTCTCTTCCAGCATATTTAAACTTTCCATTTTAAAACATTTGAGAGAGAAATTAGGGAAAAAATAACTTTCACATTAGCACCAAAAAATCTTTGATACATTTGGATTTTAGTTTAGTACATGGTGATAGAAATGGGTCTAGTTTTAATCTTCAGCATATGGAAAGTCAGTTTTTCCAGCATCATTTATTAGAAAGGCTATATTTCTTCAAGTGAACCTATTTGACCCTTTGCCAAAGACAAGGTGGATGAGTATATATCTTCTAATCTGTTTCACTGATCCTCAGATTTCTTTTTTTCTTTCTTTTTTTTTTTTTTTTTTTTTTTTTTTTTTTTTTTTTTTTTTTTTTTTTTTTTTTTTTTTTTTTTTTTTTTTTTTTTTTTTTTTTTTTTTTTTTTTTTTTTTTTTTTTTTTTTTTTTTTTTTTTTTTTTTTTTTTGCCAATACTGTCCTGTTTTTATCACAGTAGCTCTGTAATATCATTTTGAGTCAGGGATTGTGATGGCCCCTGCCTTCCCTTTTTTGCTTAGAGTTGTATTTGCTCTTCTAGGCCTCTTCTCATTTCAGATGAATTTTAGGAATGTTTTCCATAGTTCTGTGAGGTGTGCTAATGGTACTCTGATTAGGATTGCAATAATTTTGTATAACAGTTTTAGAAGGGCCATTTTTACTCTGTTGATTCTTCTTACCCAAGACTAAGGGATACCTTTTTATTTTCCGGCATCTTCTTTAATCTCATTTTTCTGAATATTGTAGCTTTCAATGTGGAGATCTTTTACTTTCTTTGTTATACTGATTTCTATGTATTTCAGTTTTTTTAGTGCTAATGTGGAAGGTGTTGTTTCCCTATTTTCTCTCTCAGTGAGTTTGTTATTTGTTTACAGGAAAGCCATTGAGTTTTGATGTTGAATTGTATCCAACTATGTGACTTAATTTGTTTATTAAATCTACAAGTCAAGTCTTTCGGTGGAGTTTTGGGGTCTTCTATGTCGAGTATCATGTTATTTGCAAACAATGATAATTTAAATTCTTCCTTTCCTATTTTTATTCCTTTTATTTCTTCCTTCTGTCTAATTGCACAGTGTAATGTTTTCAAAACTATGTTGAACACGAGTGGTGATAGTGGACATCCTTGTCTTGTTCCTGATTTTTTCATTTTTTTTGAAAGATACTGGCAATTAAACTCAAGACCTCATGCTTGTCAGGCTGGCACTGTGCCACTGAACTAAATCCCCAACCTGTTCCTGATTTCAGAGTGAAAGCTTTCAGTTCTTGACCATTTGGTATAATGTTGGCTGTTGATTTCTTGTAGAAATCTTTTATCAGGTTGGGATAAAGACCACGTATTCCAATTTTCTGCAGAGTTTTCTTTATGAATAGGTTGATCATTGTCGAATGATTTTTCTGTATCTATTGAGATGATTATGAGATTTTGTTTTGGGCTCTGTTGATATGGTATATTACATTTATTGATTTGTGTATATTGAACCATACATGTATCCCTGAGATGAATTCTACTTGGTTATAGTGCATAATTTTCTTGATGATTTGTTGTACTATGTATGACAGTATCTTACTGAGGAGTTTTGGCTATGTTCATTAGGGAAATTGGCCTGTAGTTCACTTTTTTCATTAGATTTTTCTCTGATTTTAGAATCAGAGTAATGCTTGCTTCCAGGAATGACTTTGAGAGTATTGCTTCCATTTCAATTTTATTATCACAATAACTCTATAAACACAGAAAAATTAAATAACATTATTATGAACAACCACTGGGTAAAGATGAAGTTAAACAGTATCTACAATTAAATGATAATGCAGATACAACACATCAGAACCTATGGGACTCAATGAAAGCCATCCTACAAGGAAAATTTATAGTGGTAAATTCTCACATCAGAAAAACAGAGTGAGCTCAAATAAACAATTTAATGTTCAACCTCAATTTCTAGAAAAAGAATAACAAATCAAGCACAAAGCTCTTTCAAGTTAGGATATTATAAAGATTTGATCAGAAATTAATGCAACTGAGACTAAGAAAAAAAATACAAAGAATCAATGTTTCAAAAAGTTGGTTCTTTGAAAGATTAAATGAAATTGATAAACCCTTAGTCAAACTTATCAAAAAAAGAAAAGACTCAAATCCATGCAATTAAGAATGAAAAGGGTAAAATCACAATGAATCCATCAGAAATCCAGAAGATCACTGTCTTGGTTACTTTTCCCTGATCGCTGAGACAGAACACCTGACACCCAAAATTAGGGAAGGAAATGTTTATTTAGCTTACAGTTTTTGGAGAGTTCAGTCCATAATCGGCTGGCTCCAAGGCAGGGTGGTATGTCACCGGGGCAACACATCAAGGCAGCAGCAAGTAAAAGCAGCCAGAGCAAAAAATGGGCAAGAGCAAGCCTTTTTTCTCCCTTATACTTTACACAGGCCATTCCCTGCCCCACCCCCACCCCAGGGTGGGGGTAGCATTCACAAATGTCCTTGCCTTCCTTTGCACAGGATGAGGATAATTACAAAGTAAGAACCCTGTCTCCTTGCTGAGTCTCTCAGTTAAACTTCTGACCTTCTCAAATTGACACAATGAACAGGTAACTGCTTGTTCTTTACACCCCAGGATGCAGAGCTGCTGAGTTACTTAATTAAGCTTCTAGAGGTCTCAAGTTGACACAATGCATAAACCATAACAATCACCAATGCCTAATTTGAGAAACCATATTCTAATAAGATGGAAAACAGAATAGAAAGATTCCAAGATAGATACAATTTATCAAAGTTGAATCAAGAATACATAAAAATTCTAAATAACCCAGTGCAGTCAATGAAATTGAAGATGTAATTAAAAACTTACCAACAAAGAAAAGCCCAAGTCCTGATGGATTCACCATTGAATTCTGTAAGAAATTTACAGAACATCTAATTCCATTACTTCTCAAAATCTTTATTTCTACTTTTCTTACATGAACTTTATCTACACTGAACATTAATATATTTAAATGAGAAAATCAAGGTAAAAAGCATTAAACAGGACACTGTAGGAGACATCATTTATTTTGATTGAAACGTTAAGATGGCAGATTATTGAATCTTTTTGTGTTTCACATTTCTCAACTGTGAAACAAGGCCAATTCTTATGCTAATGAGCTGTTTTAAAGATTAAATCAATTAGTATATTAATGTGATAAGAATACCATTGAGGACCGGGAATCTAACTCAGTGGCACAAGAGTTTGCCTAGCAAGTGCAAAGTCCTGAGTTCAATTCCCAGTACAGAAAAATAAGTCAGTAAATAAACAAATAAATACTATTTAGCAAAGTGCATGTGCTTAGTAAGGGAAATGCACCACTGTGACAATTAGAGGTGTGCATGTTGTCATACACATTTGAAAGTTAAAAATAAGTCACAGACTGAGGTCACAGACCTGGAAGAACATGAAAATGTAGCTTTCTGTTTACTGTGTGATTTTGCTGGTGATAGCTAAGGAAACCCGGGAGCGTTTGTATCAGTCTGAATAGTGGCTGACTGCTGTCACTCACTGTAAATCGCAACATCAAAAAGAAAAGCTGGTTCTAACCAAGGAACCGTTCCAGTTCCTCTCAAAGAAGAGAGATGTCATTATTTCCAGGGACCTACTGGAAAAAAATAGAGATGAAACAGAGGGTTATAACTGAAACTCTGCCTTTAAGGATGGAATGTATTTATTAGTACTGCCAACTTGTAAGTTCTTTTTTTTTTTAATTTTTCAAAAAACCTGTGACACATCTTCTATATATCTTCCTTTGATCCCAGTGGTTTACAAAGTCTTAATGTAAAGTGAGATATGTGTTATAAACCTGCTTTATTTAAAACATTTCCAACTAAAAAATGAAAATTAGAAAGACATTTTAAATAAGACGTCCGGTGATACATATTTTCCTAAAACTACAAAGGTTAATGATATGCTTACAGATGGCAAAAAACAAACAACCAGACCAAACAAAACAAAAACCCTCAGCCTTAAATGAAGAAGTGCTAAAAACAAACAAACAAACAAACAAAAGTTGGAGAAATGGGCAGTCTCAGGACATTTTTACTTTCTCTGCAACAACTGTGAATTCTGACCCATAGATGAAATAAGAGTATAAAGAAGGGCACATTATTCTCCTCACTACAGAGCCTTAGGAAAGAGTTGGCGAGAACTTGAATTAAAAAAAGTCTCATGCTCACTGGGTTTCCCAGTGGCAATTTTTTTCCACCAATTTGCATCCTCATGTAATGTCTTGCAGATTCTAGATTTGTTTTAAATAATCTTCTAGGCCTGAGCATGATTGATACTTATTCCTATAGGAGCTCTAAAGGATGATATCATTTGAAACCCATTCTTGGAATTTGAGTATTTCAAATAATGGAGTGAGAAAATGTACTTTTCCAGCTATAAATTCCTAATAGCTTAATTTGACACTAGTGTAAATTCATTCTCTTAAATAATGAAAAGTAATGACCACTTGTTAAAAAATATGGAGATGTCCTCTAAGGGGGAATTTTAAATCTCCCATAATTATGACTGAGACCACTTTACCAAAATGGTAACTGTTACAGAGAAGTGCGACTTCAACATGCATCCATACTGAATGATATCTCCCCCAGGAAAATAAGGGAGGACGTTAAAATTAACTCATTCTTCAGCAGACAGATTATTTCACCATCTTGGCTGCTGCGAATAATGTTGCAGTGAATGTAGGAGGCAGATGTCTACACTAGAGGATTTTTTTAGTCCTTAGAAAGCAGAGCATGCAATTTACGACAGCATAGATAAACAGGAAAGAAATTATGCTGAAGGAAATATGTCATAGTGCATGACCTCATCTGCTTGTAAAATGTATAGCTAATAGAACTGTAGAGAATATTTCACAAATCAAGAACGAAGAATTTTGAAGCTTTCACCAGAAAAAGAATGACAACTGTTTGAAGAACTACATATAAACATTATCCAATCAATACATGCATTGAAATGTAATATGGTATACCACATACAATCATTATGTGTTCATATATCAGGTAAAATATATATTAAAATAATTAGGTTTTAAAATAAAAATAAAAATCTAGCACATGAAAAAGAAGGTAGAATGGTTACAATTAGGGGCTAAAGGTGAATGCAGATGGGGAAATCCTAGCTAAAGTAGAACAGTTATATAGTGTGAATTAGTCTCGAGATCTAATGTACACTATAATGATACTTGACAGTGTTATACATATATTGGAAATTTTCCAAGAGAATGGATTTCACATGCTCTTACCACATACACACACATACACACAGAAACTCACACACAAACACAAACACAAACACAAGCACAGTAACTGTGTGGATACATTAATTTGCTCAACTATAATAATCATATCTCTGTGTGCAAGTATATGCAAATATCACTCTATAAATCTTAAATGCATAAAATAAAAATGCAACAAAATACACCTTTTAAAATAAAAGGCCAAAAAGTTCATAATCAAATTTTACAGACTACATACCATCTTCATAATGTATACTACTTTTGAGTACTAGCTATCATCCTTCAATGACCTTAAAAGCTTTAACAATCATTATTTCATTTGACTTCATACTAAATTAAAGAGGTAGACAGCACTATTACTACCCTCTCAAGTTACTGATGAGGAAACTTGTTTAAATTGTGTGTTCCCAATCCAGTTCCACAGATTAATAAGCAAGAAAAGAAACTCAAATACTTTGACTTCAGAAACTTCTAAATACTGTCACAAACCCAGGAAAGGCTCAATGGAAAAGAAGAACTGAAACTTTTATATTCTCTACTAAAAAGAAACCTAGATCTCTGTACAGAGTTTATCCACCCTCCCTCCCACTGCACCACCATTGACCCTCAGAAGGTCCAGGCTCGGGTTCTTCTGCTTGATCCATCATGGCCTGAAGCTCATCAGTAGCTGCCTTCAATCTCTAAATCAGTCCGAGGACTGCATTTGCTAGCACTGTTTTCTTTTGCTTCGCACATTATTGTGTCTGATAATAAGTGTAACCACATCGTTGCCCTCAGTTCTAAAGGTAACATGAGACTCCGTTTCCACTAAATAGAACTTATTTTTCATCTTTTTAAACAGCCTTCAGAAAAGCACCGATAACCTCTAAAACTAATATTCAGAAGTGTATATAGAACCTGAAAGTAGAATAACTTTTCTTTCTGTTTTCATTTCCTTCTCTCAGATAGGCTTGTTGTACAGGCTATTGTGCTGATGTGACAGTGCAAATTTTTTTCTTTCTTTAGTGGGATAAATTCTCAAATGCATTACATTATGGAGACAGAAGTCATGGTAATAGTGAAAGAGAGACAAAAAGCTCCATGTCACTGGAACCACATGTAAATAATTAGTTGAAGTTTTCTGATCTTTGGGAAGGCTATGTAAAATAGGAAATTACTAAATATTAGATGTTTAGTGAAGTATTTTAGCAATATTACTAGATGAATTATGACACCTGTCTATCATTTGTACCTTCTAGTACGTGTATTTAATAATGTAGACCCTAGTTACTTTTTAACCTATCTAAAAGTAAGCAATACAACATTAATTGTACAATAGTAATTTAGGTTCCTGTGGTGTTGAAGCAATTGTGGTTAAATTAACTCTCAAATGGACAAAATTATGAAGTTGAGACAAATGATGACTTTCAGAAAATGGTCAAGTAAACCTATAGATTTATCAAAATTTGGAGAAAATTGAAATTGGGAATGGCAATTTGGGTGAGATTTGCATATCTCTTAATGTTAGCTTGAAAACTGGCTATTGCTAAATTAACTTTGATTTGCTTCTTATGTCAGAAGACAGGGTTTAAATCTATTAAGTGAGAAGAATACTCATTGTTGTGCAGTAGAAAGAAAAGAACTGAAGAAGAAGATTCAGAATTTGGTACAAATTTCCTTTATGAATGTTTCCAAAGTGCCAACAAAATCTCTGAACTACATTTGGATGGGCAACTGTCCCAAGTATTAGGCAATAAAAACATCCAGAAGTTGAAAGGTTTTTCACCAAAGATTTAGATATTTCCTAATGCCAATGGGAGAGATTGGAATTTGAGTCCAAAGAAATAAAGTGGACTGAACAAACATAAACACTTCAGAGAAATTTGAATTACTCCAAAGTCTCCACAATAGTCAAAATTATAATTTTTGGGCTACTATTTATGTTATATTTCTTCAAAGAGTAGTGGTGCTTTGTTTTTACCCGAATAGCTTCAAAAACCTCTTTTTTTGTTTAAATTACAATTTTTTGTAAACTTCCTAATGCATGCATTTCTGAGGATTAAGCTGAAAATTAGGTCGAATTTATACCTGAAATTTGGCCTCTTCTCTTTTCAATTTTTTTCTACCTGTATTCCCTCTTCACTTTCCTGTAGTTATAGTTGCACTGAGCTTTGTGCTCATTCACACAGGCAAAAAACATGACTTTATTTCAGGGTTACAGCTTTCTGTCCTTGTACATGTAGGTGCTCTTCACACCAAAGCTGAAAAACTGGGAAATGTATTCAGTGCTATTTCCTGTTTTGAGGATTGGCTTGTTCCCAAACTCTGACCACTTCAGTTCAGGTTTGCAGTCCAGATTTAAATTGTCCCCTGAAAGACTCCCATTTATAAGTGGGGTCCTTGGAAGGTGACTGGCTCATGAAGGTTCTGACCCTACCAGTGGGTCAATTCATTGATGAGATCATAATGTGACAGCATTATTTGGAGGTAGTGGGAATGGCAGGCAGTGCCTGAGTGAAGCAGGTCACCGGGGTGCCACCACGCAGACTGTATCTTACCCCGAAACTTTTTCTCTGGCTCTGTTTCCCTCCTACTGATTCCTGCTGCCACGAAATTGGTTAGCTTTGCTCTCCCAGCCCTTCTACTCTCATCTCCTGCCTCACCTGAGGTCCGCAAAGATGGAAACAGCTAACTGTGGGCTGAAAGCTCTGAAAACAAATAGACTTTTCCTCCTTCAAAACGTTATTCTCAGGTACTTGTCATGGTGACAAAAATCCCTCTAGAAAATTAATAATTGTATAGTTAGTAGATTCATTTGTGATGCAGCTTTGTACAATCACCTGTAATGAGCTTATTTTATAGCACAGAAGCAGATCTGCCATGATCAAATTTTTAGGAATTAGAATTGTTAATAAAAATAGCAAAATTGGGGGTTTTATTTCCTGTTCTTTCTTTTCTTAAATGTATTTTTCCTACTACTCTGAACATTCTGTGAAACAAATGAAAAAGAATAGAAAAAAGAAGATAAATAATTTTACAAATAGAAGCATTATCAAAATTAGATCATCACAGGAAATTATTTTATTTGTAGTGGTACATTTTCTAGGCACAGACAACACTGTTGCACCGATATATATCTATTTTTAAAAATATTGCCATGAAGTGACAAAGAACACAGTGTATCACGATGCAGTGGGTGAAACGTTGAGGATCTAATCAGAAGGAAAATGGAGACCATTAAATGATTTAGTCCTGTATTAAGTATAATTTGCAGTGACCTTAAAAAGCTACTGTGTGTTCTTCCGGATTAGTTGTTCCCAAAATGCAAAGAATAATTAATTGCTCAAATAGCAAAGTCTCAATTTTTCAGGTGGAAGGAAAAGAGAAAAGCTAGAGCTGTAATTCTGCGATTTATAACTATACAGCAGCTTTATGTCTTATTCATGTTGTCCAGGAGAAGTAGACTTTTATGTATCTTTGGCTTTTGCCTTATTTTTTCTGGGCTCAGATATAGAGAGTGATCATGTCTTTGTATCCCTTTATCTCAGTCAGAAGAGTCATGTTCTTTGAAATTATTTATAGTTTTCAGAGTAATACCATGACCTAGTAATTAGAATCTGATTGTAAATCGCAGGAAAATAGCCTGCTAGGAATGACTAACTGCAGCAGGTGAATGGAGATTAAAGACCAGACGCAGGGAATTTTGAAAGAGGGGCCACAGGACTTTACCTCTAGTGGACAAAGAGTCCTGAGCATCTGGCTCACTTCACTTTTATTCACATTAGGCAAGGGAGCACGCAATTAGGTTAATGGCAATCTCACCTGTTTCTCATTATTTGCAAGGTGTACCCAGGCAAGTATTTCTCTAAACGAGATCTTGGTTGTTGCAGTTTTCTTCTCTGGAACTTGCAACAGCAGCATGCTGGCACAGCTTGCTGTTCCCGCCTTTGTGTCCACAGGAAAGGTCGGTTGTACCCTAACCCTAAAGAGTAGTTTCCTGCACTTCCCCCTTTTGTTTCCATAATAGCAGCAGCTGAGACAAAGTGAAATGCAGTTGCACCTGTTTCATATGTTATTAGGTTTTTCTCTAGAGGTGGCACACCATAAATAAAGCAATAAGCAAACAATTAAGAATCTCTTCAACCATGTATGCATGCCATCATGAGCTTTCTTCTACTTAGTTCCAAGGATTAAGTTGATTCAGTGTCTGTATGAATTGATCTCATTTTTGTACTTTCTTATCAAAATTCTCAGTTTGTTGGAGCATAGACAAAATTCCCTTTTATAGATTTTCTGTATCAAACAAAAGTCTGTGTCTAGGATTCCTTGTAGCAGCCTTTTTACTGATTTCCAAGGGTGCATGGATTTATTATATTTTAAAGGGTTAATACAGAACCTAGCAATGCTGAAATGATACCAGAAACCCCACTGCAGTTGTAAACTCTTTATCTGACCCCCTAACCACATCACAGTGAACTCTAGGATGCCATTTTATTCTGATTTGTTGTGCTTCTTTTCAATGAAAAATGAATAAAAACAATGATACAGAACTTCCAAACAAAATAGCAAAATAATAGGAGATTAACAATGGTTAAAGCATTGCATATTGTTATCTTATAAGTAATTGATCAGATTACAAAATATAGGTATGAACAAATGATCAAACAATGAAAGCACAAACAATTCTTTTTGGTGAACTAGCGTATTAGTAGTATAATTATCTACCATATATATACATTCTTTTCCCTTCTTTCTTTTCCACTTTCCCTCATTCCAGTTGTTCTTTCCTTTTGAGCAGTTTCTTCCCCTTCCCTTTCACTTTCACAAAAGCTGTTGGACATTTTGGATCTTATTTACTCTTTCACCATTTTTACAGTAGGAGAAAATACAATGTTTACACATGTGAGTCTTATTTAGTTCACTTATGGGGATTCATCAAAAAACTGGTATTGGAGGACTCATTCAATCCAGCTACTCCTCTTCTGTGTATTTTCCCAGAAGAATTAAAAACATCACACCACAGTGATACATGTACATCCATGTTTATAGCAACACAATTTGCAATAGCTAAATCATGAAAATAGCTCAACTGCTCATCAATTCATGAATGGATAAAGATGTGGTTTTTCTTATACAGTGAGTTCTACTCAGCTATAAAGAAGGAGAAACTCTAGACTTTGATAGGTAAATGGATGCAACTTGAGACCATCATCATAGTATGATAATTTAAGACTGTAAGTTGACATCAATTCATCGCTGCAACCCCCAGGCTCAATCAGCCATGTATGTTACTTATAAAATGTTCTCCTTCTGTACTATTGGTCAAAGTAATAGAGGCAGCAGTAACACTAGAGATTAGTAATATGAAGGAGAGAATGCTTGCTATTAACAACCCAAACATTTGTTTATTATGATCTATCAGGTGATGAAACAGATTGGATACCATGAAGTGTGCGTGTATCTACCCAGGATTCAGTTAAATTAACAGAGATCTATATGCTCAACATTCTTCCTAAAATTAGAAATGTAAACAATATGTTATTATGCAATTAATGCAAGTAAGAGTAGTAGCCTTCCATTGGACAGACTTATAATGAAAAACACATAAGGATTATAAACACATGCCTTGAAGGTGGCAGTGCTATTAAAGGTCAAGAATATATAAGCAGTATTGTTAAAATGTATTAAGCCACCTTTCCATAGCTACCCATGGTAAAAGGGCAGATTCATCATTCACAGACTTTTGAATGGACCCAAAACTCTGGCCCATTTTTAGTTGAGCAGCTGGGGGACCTAAACTTGGTGCCATTTCTCCATCTCTGGAAACCACCACAGTACTTGTGCTTGCCCCTTTCCTCCAAGTTCTTGTGCTTTTAACCAGTGTAATTCCACCGGTGTATGATTTATTCCACCAACAGGATTCAAAAAGTGTGAATGTTGCAAGGTCAAGAAGAAATTATGGCTTATTAAAACTTATTCCTACATTTTTTTTCTGTAACTGTTGTTTAACATCAATGTCTATGCTCTGTAATATCCTGTCCTTGTGGATTGTAAGGAATTCCAGTGGAATGAATAATATCCCACTGTTATACAAATTTCTGAAAATGTTTACTTATTTAAGCATGAACATTGCCTGTTTTCACTTTCTTCAGTACTCTCATCTTTACAAATGCCAAGAGACAATATTCTTGTATTTGCCCTACAGTCTCAACTTCATGGCAGGTAGCAGGTATAAAATGAGAGTATCTATACTAATATGCACATACTGAAATCTGCTAAATGGTGATGTATATGTTATATCCATTTGCCACAGTTCATTTGCTTGGAGGCCTTGGGGGATTATACCCTTCTGATGGAGTTGATGTAGGTGAAGTTTGGACAAGTTTGTACAATATGGTGTGCCTGTGATCTGGAAAGTTTAAAGTCAGAGGTAAGGGCTCAAATGTTCCATGGAAATAAGAATGGGAAAGTACCAACTGTTGAAAAATCAAGGCAATGAATTCATCAACATGATGTTTCCTTCTGCTAGTGGCCCAGGATGACCAGAATGTGAGGGTACATGACCATATAGGAAGGGACAGTCTTATATTGAATGGTTTTCTGTAATCATAAAAATAGATTGAACAGAGGGAGATTTGGGTGACTTTTATAGTGATTGGTTCCAAACAATTAGTGACATTGACTATACAAGTAGAATCACATAAAATATTAACAGAGCCTGTTAAAGTATATTCTAATATGGTAATTACAGCAACTAATGCTGATCTTCAAGCCAAGAGTTTAGGGGTGGTAAATCTCTGGTGATTTTGCATAGTCCAGTAAGCTACAATGCAACAAGACAGTCCATCTGTAAAGTAAGTTAGGGCATCTGTAAGAGGAATTGTCTAAGTATTTTTAGGTAAGATATATAAATAACATAACTGTACAGGCTTAGTAGATAATGATTATCAACTAATCTTATATAATCAAGGGTGGCTATCTGTCACACAAGGGAAGATTGTGATAAATGTTACGTGAGATCAACAGGGAGCACAATATGATTAGAGTCAAATCCTAAAAGTTGTACACTCTGGTGGCAGGTCTGCTGAATTAGCTTACCCATTTGTTCTACATAAATCTGAAAACATTTAGTAAGCTATTAGGAAGAAAAAGTCATTCAATAGCTTGGCAATTGTTTTCCGCTAAGGAGTCCAGTGTGAGGGTGAGGAGTAGGCAAATATGACCAGCATAAGAAGTAGAGAAAGACTAACTCAAAACATCTGTCTATTTGCCAAAGCAGATTCTTTTAGCTGGAGGTCTCGAAGAGGTTCAGCTGTGAGGGAACAGGGAAAATTCAATCTGAATTTCCTAGTAATGTTTTATACAAATTGCTTAACAGATATGTAGTTATTTCCAATTTTGGGCAAATCCAATAAATGTCTCCAAATAATTTTTAGAAGTCAATTAACATTTGTAATGAGTTTCTTCTTAATGTTAATTTCTAAACTCAGACTATTCTTTCTGTTACCAGAGTTCCTAAGTAACTACAGGGGGAAATAGTCTGGACATTCTCTGGGACTATGCATAAACTATAACCCATGGTGTATCCAAGTTCATTTAGTTTTTGCAAAAAGAAGAGTAAATTGTTGTCAAAAATTGGCAACAAGCAGTATATCATCCATATAACGTATTATATACTTTTGAGGAAAATTTTTCCTAACAGGATTTAAAACCTGACCAGTAATATGCTGACACAAGGTGGGGCTGTTCATCATTGCCTGTGGCAAAAAAGCCTATTGATGTCAGTGCATGGACTAGGCAAAATTCGTGATAGGAACAGAAAAGGCAAAGTAGAATCAGTTTTGTAGACTTAAGGGAATAGTAAAAAAGCAATTCTTAAATCAATAAGTATCATAGGTTAGTCATGTGGAATTGCAGTGGGGGGCAGCTGGGCTGCAGAGTTACCACAGGGTAAGTACATGGATTAATAGTTCTCAAATCCTGGAGTAGTGTCCACTTTCCTGATTTTTTTTTTTTTTTGCTATAACTATGACAGAAGTATTCTAGGCTCTAATGGGAGGCTCAGGGTCCAGACTTTAATTGCTCCACTCCCAACACTCATGTGTGAATGTGCTTCTCCTTTTGTAAGGACCATTTGTTCACCCAAACAGGATCATCAGTCCTCTATTTTAATGAATTGGTCTTTGCATGGGAAAAAAACCTCAATGACGCCTACAGAAAATTTATCTCAAAGCCAAGATCCTCCCTTTCTTCCCTCTGACAAACTTCTATGGATTCAGGATTGTCCTGTTGATTTTTTCCCAGTGTTTGTCCTGGAACACAGCCCATATTTTGCAACATTCTATCAACAGATGCAATTGCCTTATTAATAATTTGAATCTGCCATTCCTTCAGCAGCTCCCTGCCCCACAGATTAACTGGTATCTTTGCAATGAATGGCTGAAAGACTCCCTTAAAACTATCAGGGTCTATGTAAGATGGAGGTGCAGCGTTCTGCATCAACCTGCCCAGGCAGCACAAGTCCCACTAGAGAGATGGCTGCTGTGCAGGTAGCTCAGTCAGTAGAACATGAGATTCTCAATTTCAGGGTCAAGGGTTGAAGCCCCATGTTGGGCACCTTTTACAGAAAACGAGCCTGCTACAAATGCCTAACCAGAGTGGGTGATCAGAGATTAAATGCAAGACACAGAGACAATTTTGAAAGAGGGGTCAGGGGCTTAACCTCTATAGGACAAAGAATACTTAGTGTCTAGCTCACCTCGCTTTCATCCAAATTGGGCAAAGAAGCCAGCAATTAGCTTCATCTGTTTCTCATTATTTGTAAAGTGTACCTAGATAAGTATTTATCTAAATGAGATTTCAGCCATTGTTGCCTTCTTCTCTGGAACTTGCAGTGCCAGCAAAGTGGCACATTGCCAAAGGGGGAACAGCTTGCGGTTCCAGTCTGTATATCTGCAGGGAGGGTCACCTGTGCCTTGATCCTCATGACTAGGTTCTCACTATAAGTGGTTGCTTTTTCTTAATGTTTAGTGAAAATGTGGCATGTAAAAGGTGTCATGAAAGCAGCAGTGTAGCTATAAACTTTATCTTTAAACTGAAGCTACCTGTTGTAAATGACAAATTTGTGGTTTGCCATACAAACTTGGTGGAATTGTTTGGTTTCCCTGAGTAGGGCAATGTTCAGAATTATTAACAAGCTTGTTACCCAAAGCACATAAATGCTTCTGTCACAGGTTCCATTTTGTGCACTCAGTAAAAGGCCACTCTATAGTTTAAGTTTAAAACTTTCTTTGTCTTCACAAAAGACTCATGTCTTAATGCAGCCCATTTATGACAAAATATTTTGAGAATCAAGAATTCTTCAGATAGAAGTGGCACATGGGAAAAGAGATGTTGCTATTTCAGCAAGGGTCAAATGAATTTTCCTAACAAATTCATATCCAGTTCTGATATCAATTCAAAAGGCTTTTTACTTCAGTGTTATTTATTAATTTTGTTTTCATCACATTACCCAGCCATATCACAAAATTGAATTTCTTTTCAATACATTTGGTATTTGCATTGAAAACAAATAGCAAGAGAATCTTTAAGTGACACTCTATACAACATATATCTTTACTAGAAAAAACAGGAGATTTACGTCTTCCTTATTTTTCTAGTCAACTAAGGAAAAAAATGACATTTCCTTTGGAAGTGATTCAAAGTCACCTGAAGTAGACATTTTAGAATAAACTTATTTTTTCAAAGTATAACATTAGAATTAACTCAAAGAATTCTCTCCATTTAAGATACGTTGAATGAAGTTTTTTTAAAGTGAAGGAAAATGAATCTACATGAAAGTGACAAGTTGAAGGAGGAGTAAATATTATTGCCAAATTAAATATGTGAACTAATAGAAAAACATAAAATGAAACGACAATGGCTACTTAAATAACAAAACAGACTAGTAATTTATTGTGAAATATATGAAATGGTAGGGAGTCACATAAGTATGGTACTGTGGTAAAACTTGTAAATTTTCAATGCAAATGTTCAAGAAAAAAGAGAATGAAACATTAATTACATATTTAAAGAATAAATGAAAATATAAAATAATAGAATAGATCATAGAAAAATTTGTACCAACTAATGTGGCCTACAAGAAATCAACAAAAACTTTGAGAATCATAATTTGCTAAATGTAACATTATAAAAAATAGTTAAATAATTGATCTTATATTCAATACTTTCCAACAAAGGTGATTCCATGATTGAATTACTTTACCAATTCTACCAAATACATCCTGAAAATTTTTACCAATTTTAAACAATATGTTTTAGCCAATGGAAGAAAGTCATATTACTTTCAAAGTCAAATTTTATACTACTGTGTGCCTAAGAGAAACCCTGCCAAGGACATTGAAATGAAAGACAATTTCTGCCCAGTATTGCTTATTAACGTAAATGTCAAGTAATATTCATTAATATAGACTCTAAATGTCTAAGAACATATTAGAAGTTCAACCAAGGGTATGTTAAAATGATGAAGCAATAAGATCAAGCAAACTTAATACAAAGATGAATGGGGACTTAACATTTACAAATCAGTGTAATTTGCCATGTGAGCAGAAAAAAGAAAAACTGCAGGAAAATGATGTCCATCATCGTAGATGAAAGAAAGAATTTCATGAAGTGTAATAATCTTTTAAAATAAAAATGTCAATAAACTAGGAATATAAAGTAACTTTTTTATCTAACCAAAGAATTTTCATAGCAAACTTAAGCACCAATTTCATACTATTGGTGAAATACTCAATAATTTTTAAGGCCCCCAGAATAAGACAAGGATATCATTTATAATTATATCTATTCCACATTGTGCTAGAATAAGACAAGGATATCCTCTATATCTATTCAACTTGGTGCTAGAAGTTTGACATAGTTCAACCCTGAAAGAGACAAAATAAAAGATATTAGTATCAAAATTTTAAAAAAATAAAATTTTTTACTTGCAAATAGAATATCTTATTTAGAAAATTCATAGAAAACTATAATACATACAAAGAATTTATGTGACAAATTCACTAGATACAAATTATAATACAAAAGTTAATTATATTTCCATGTAGTACTAGGTATAAGAAAAGAGCAAAGGAAAGTAATGTAGTATGCCAATCACAAAAACCTAGACCTAAGTTGATATTTAAGTAAGATTCATCCTACTTAACAAGCCACTTGGTCATTGTTATGGTTTATACATTGTGTCAACTTGAGAAGTCTGGAAGCTTAATTAAGTAACTCAGCAGCTCCACATCCTGGGGTGTAGAGCATAAGCAGTTACCTGTTTATTGTATCAATTTGAGAAAGTCAGAAGTTTAACTGAGAAACTCAGCAGGGAGCCAGAGTCCTTACTTGGTAAATATCCTCATCCTGTGCAAAGGAAGGCAAGGAGATTTGTGAATACTACACCCACCCTGGGGAGGTGTCCTGTGTACAGTATGAGGGAGAAAAAGAGGCTTGCTCTTGCCACTTTTACTCTGGCTGCTGCCTTGAAGTGTTGCCCCAGTCCCATGCCACCCTGCTTGGAGCCAGCTGATTATGGACTGAGACCTCCAAAAACTGTAAGCTAAATAAACCTTTCCTTTCCTAATTTTTGGTGTCAGGTGTTTTGTCTCAGCAACAAATGAAAAGTAACTAAGACATAAGCTTAACAAATATATGGGAGAGAACAAGAATGGGCCCCTTGAGGACCCACCCCACTGGGTCCAAGCTGCTCTGACCAGAGGACAACTAATCTGCCTTCCGGAGGAATGTGCAACTGGTGCGAACTCCAGGAAGTGAAACATATTCCTCCCATAGGCCTAGTGGTGCACAGGCTTAGAATCAAGGACAATTCTCCCCCCACCTCAAGCAACCTGCTGGTTCGGAGGTCTGGCTAAATTGATAGCAACTAAGGAGCATTAAGCAACTAAATGCTAGTATTGTTTCATTGATTTTGCAGGCCCGGGGCCGGCAACCTGAGCATCTCTTTGGAAAATGACAGCAGGCAATGTAGCAAATATGGGGTATTCTCTTCAGTCTTGTCTTCCAGGCCAAATATGGTTCGCATTCTTTTGCTTTACTCTGATTATTATTGTTTTTTGCTTTATTTTATATTCTGTTTTTATTGGTTTTATTCTGTTTTGTTTTTGGTTCAATTCTACTATACCTGTTGGAATGGTCAGCTTTTCTGAAGATAACAAGATATACTAGTAGCTATTGTTTCCATAGTATCTTTCTTCGAAGTTCTATACCAGTTCTGCTGCTTTGTTTTGATTGACTTCACTCTGTTATGTCCTGTTGGATCTTACTATCTTTGAAATAAAAAATAAAAAATACAAATACATGGGAAATTCTTACACAAAATAGTATACTTTTCTGAAATAAATCTCTAAAATACATGGATCAAAGGACAACGTCTATGAATTAGTAGTAGTTTTTTAGTTGTTGAGATAAAAATCTGATTCATTTTGATATATAGATTCAGAAGCATGTTAATTAATATTCCAGTAGAAATTTTAGAGATATTAGCAGCATGATTTTATAAAGTTCACAGAAATAAAGTATTGAAGTAAGGAATAATTTTGGAAAACTTATCTGCCATGTCTTAAAGCATACCTACAAAATGTTGTAATACCAGAAGTAATTAAGTACGAGAAAGTGAATTAATTAGAGTAAAATAAATCATCCTAGGTATTTATTGTATACAGTAATTTTGAATTATTAATATTCAAGCAAGATCATTCTAAATAAACTGCATAATGATCTCTGTTGAACAAGTGAATGTACATATGTACAGAGAACAACCTAACCTTTACCTCTCAATATACCAAAAATAACGTAAGATGAAATTTGGACTTAAAGAAAAATCCTAAAATAATTTATATTCTAGAAGAAAACACTTGGAGGATGTACTTACTACTCTGTGTAGGAAAAAAACTCCTCTTTTATGTTTTTATGTTTATATGCAAATATTTATTCCACATAATTATTTCATTCATTGTGGGAACTTAGTTCATGTACAGAACATGCCTTAATTCTTTTTTAATTCCTCCTTGCCCTTCTTCTATCTCTAAATCCCTTTCTCATTTTCAGAGGGTAGTCTTTCTTATCTCATATTATCCTTTATTTAACTCATGAAGCAATTCATACAAATAGCAAAACAATGCAATATTTATACTTATTGGATTTACTTCACTTGACATTATAATCTCTAAGTGCATCCCTTTTCCTTAAAAAACTCAAATTTACTATTTATAGCTGAAGAGTATTCTATTAATAATTAGAACAAAACTTAATAATACATATTATATATGGGCTATATAGATGGTTTGATAAGTGAATATGTACACATATTCACACATATGCATTAAATTCTTTATTACAATTACTTGGTAAAGAGTAACAGTTGATACTAAACAAGAGCAATGCAGTAGGATTTGGAAGAAATAATTTCCACTAATGAATAATTTGATTAATATTTTTAGCATAACATAAAAAACATAAAATCATAAATCTTGTTCAGATATAGAATGACTTCATTTCATTCATGAATAAATAAGAATGATTAAGAGATTAAGCCAGCCAAAATGCCTCTGAAGAAATTAGCTATGATCAGAAAAGTTAAAATAATAAGAATTGTGGGCAAGATTGGAAAATATATTTAAGGGGACTGTGACAAAGCACCATTCCTGTTACTGCTCCACTGAACAGAAGTTATTTGATCTTTAAGAGACAAAAAACAGCAAAAAACACCTTGTTTTTGCAGCATCGTAAATGAAATTTTGGATAGAAAATCAAGCTTGGGACTGAGCTGAAAGGAAAGTTTTTACCAGCAAGTACTTGGTACCCTTCACAACTGGGCTTGTAAGAGTCACTGTAAGAACACACTACAGTGTCCCCCTAAATAGACAAATTTCAGGTCAAATTCCACTGAAAATTTAATGATTAGCTAGAGTTTTTGTTATGGTACGTATTTTTCTCAAAGTCATAGTTTGTTTTTATAGTTTTGCCTCTCATTCCAATACAGAAATTTGGAAATAGATTTTTATTTTTTACTTTTCATTTATTTATTTATTTTTTCCTTCGGCATCGGGGATTGAACTCACAACCTCGCACCTGTCAGACAGGCACTTAAGTCGCTGAGCCAAACTCCCAGCAAGGAAATAGATTTTTAAAAAATTACTTTGTGACCATCTAAGACTTCTAATCTGTGGGATAGTAGGCAACTTGAAAAGTTAACTGTTCATCTATTTCAACAAAAGGAGATGACTGTCTCTCAGCATCTCTTTCAAAAGCTTCTTGTAAATATTTCCATGCTGCCATATATCTGTTTCTTATAAAACGAAGGCTAAATGTCTTCTTACTAAAGCATGTTATTGCACAAGAAGTATAGATGTCTGTCATTCATGAGAGAGAAGACGTAAGTTAGTAGACAGCAAAGCCTAAAATGAAAAGGAATGGGAGCATGCAGTGTCTGTAGTATTAACTACTCTGACTCACATCTCTTATTTGAACATAATTACTTGATTAGTGTAGAAGGATGTACAGCAAAGGGAAAAGAGAGATAAGTTGGGGTGACGTGAATACCTTACTGAGCATTTTCCACAGCTTCCACAAAGGCAAGGTTTATAAATTTTCCTGGGTCAAAGTTGCTTCATTGCTAGGAAACAACAACTGCTATGTGTTCCTTCCTCTGTTGTTGGTAGGAGTTCTTGACTGTAATTTTAGGTTTCTACTTCAAGAAACAAGATTGGGGATAACACCGTCTGTGGAGAGGACTCTCACTTCTTGTAATTGAGTAGAATGCAGAAATGGACTGAGGGAACTGTATCTCTCTTAGGGGAAAGCCCATAGACCATATGTATTAAGGATGTGTAATTCATGGGTGCTTTTTAAGGGCTTCAGAGCACGGATTATAGAAGACACTGAAATTTGTTTCCTATGTCTCTCTTTTATCAGCATCCATGTTTGGACTCCCAGCAAGTTACAATATTTCCATTCTTCTTTTGCAGTTAGTGGAGGCCATGTGACAATGACAGTGTATGAGAATAACTGAAGCATGTATTTTCCTTGTCATCTGCTTAGAAACTAAGGTCCTTGCTATAAACCCTTTCTCTAGAGTTCCCCGTCTTACACAACCCTCTGGAAAGCCACAAGAATTACAAGAGTCACGAAGTGGGTTAAAAGTGGCAGAGCTAAATTCTCTAACTCAAGATTCTTTTGGATTAATTAATTTTCATTTTATTTCATCCATAATATTTTTGGATCTCTTTGTTAGAGAGATTTAGATCCTCCCCAAGTAGTAAAATAATGCTTCCCACTCTTGACTTGATTGTTGAATCTGACACTCATGCCACCTGTTAGGATGAGAGGTTGCTGAAAATATGGGCAAAGACCATAAATAGAACCAACCACTCTGGAGACCAATTTGTCAAAATCCATTTGAACTAATTATTTCCATTCTTGTATTATTCATTCAATTTCACTTCTTGTTTTCTATTTGTGAACATTTTACACATGTGTATAGGAAGATGTATGGGAATGTGTTGGATGGTTTCCAGTGTGTGACGACAAGAGAACAGAAGGAAATGGATTAGCAAGATGGATTATCAGGCATAGTAGAAACATTAGAATAGTAAGTTTGATGGAATTATGGGAGGAGTGATGTGTTGTCACCTGCCTATAATGCAAACACTCAGGGAGGCTGAGGCAGGTGAATTGATGGGAGTTTGAGGGTATCCTCAGTTACATAGTGAGCTCAAGGTCAGCCTGAACTACATAGCAAGACCTTGTCTCAAAAAATCAAATGAACAAACAAAGAATCATACAGGGAATTTTTGGGGAAAACCTAAGGTGGTTTATAGTATCAGAAGAAAATATAGAATGATGACGTACAAGCAAAGAAGCCAGGAAGCAGGACTCTGTAATCATCCTATGAATGGTTAGTTAAGATGATCATGCACCTTAGTGAAATTCCAAATGTAGAATGAATGGATCTGCTGGGATGAAATATCAATATATTTCTAAAATAGAAAGTGGAACTTAACAGGTGTACAAAATCATTTTCATACATGGTTTGTAGAAATCCTACCAAAATGCATACTGTAGAGTTAATTTTCTGTTACTGCTATCACAAATTAACAAAAATGTAGCACTGAGCACAGTTTCTTTGCTGACCACTCTGGAGTCACAGATTCCAGATGAGGATGAAGGGTTGAATCTGCCAAGCACCTCATTAGTCTCTTCTCCCATGGTCTCACTGACTTCTTTGCTGTGGGAAAATCCCTCTCTGGTTACAGCCTTTTATTTATTTTATTTTACTTTATTTTGAAGAGAATAAAACCAAACAAAATAAAACAGAATAGAGTCAATCGAAACAAAACAGTGAACATGGTGCATGACTTCTAAAAAAGATAAAAGAAAATCAATAATGGCTACCAGAATGCCTCTTGTTATCTTCAAAATAACTGCCCATACCATCAGGCATAGTAAAATCAAACAAAACAGTACAGAATAAAACCAATAAAAACAAACAAAAAAAAAGGGAAGGAATACAGGGCTTCAAAACAATAGTAAAACAACAGTGCTTACCATAATGCCTCTTGTTGTCATCTAAGTAGTTGCCTATGTCATCAGACATAGTACAATCAAACAAATCAAAATAGAATAAAAGCACTCAAAACAAAACAATGAAAGCAATGCAGGGCTTCAAAACAAGGTAATAGGAAATCAACGATGGCTACTATAATGTATTTTGTTATCTTTGAAATGGCTGTCCATGCCATCAAGTATAATAAAACCAGACAAACTGAAACAGAATAAAATCAAACTCAATAGAGCAATGAAAACAATACAGGAGTCAAATCTCAATAATAGATTAACAATGGCCACTGCCTTCCTTTTTTAGACAGTTCCTCCCCTTTCACTTTCATGATATGTATTGTGTATTTTGGATCCCACTTTATCCTTTAGTTTTTTATACTACGGAGACAACACGATGTTCACCCATGTGACTCTGAATCATTTCATCCATGAACGTGATCTCAAGTTGAATCCATTTACCTACAAGAGCCTGGAGATTGTCTTTCTTTATAACTGGTTACAGCCTTTTAAAAAAATTTGCAATCACGATGTGAATCTACTAAGACAATCTGTGTGTGTGTGTGTGTGTGTGTGTGTGCAATTTTTTTCTTTTAAATCAAGATTAAATAAGTATACAGAGAATTCAGCAATGATTTTGGAGAAAGTATTTCCATATGGGTTAATTATGTGGTTCCTCATGATTCAATTCTTGTTAAGAGTTTTTGGAAGGAATGCTACTGAAGTGATTTTAGAGCCTTATTTTTGGTGAAGTCAACTTTGGCCTCTTGGTGAAGACAGTGTCCATCACTTTTGTGCCCTACATTGTGATTATTTTCTTCTTTAACTTTTTAATGTGGGTGACTAACCAGTTAAAACTACATAAACATCCTGCTTTTCAATATATCTCTACTCACTAAATTTAGTATCTGCTGATGGTTGTTAGTTTCAAATTAAAAATACCTTAGCTTTCATCAAGTGCTAAGTTTACCTTTCCTCCATTCCCTCTGAATTTGATTCTTGCTATTAAGCAGAGTATTTCCAGTCACTTACTTGTAACAGACAAAATCATAAATATGTATATTTATTTAGCCATATAAATAGTTTTTAAAGTAGCTGTTGTTCAACAAGTATACTAACATCATGAAACAAAACTGAGCTTTCTGAAATTGGAATAGACTAAGGCAACATGAAAAGTAACATAATGTTTGACTATGTAGTAAATTCTAAAAATCAGACATAATTGGGACAATAGGCAAAAATTAACTTGCATTAATGCTAGTATCATGGCTCTGATAATTGTACAATAATTAGAATTGCAACATTTGGAAAAGCAGAGTGAAATGCAATCATACAATAATGTGTACTATTTTTGAGAATTTTACAACAAATAATACTTCAAAATTAAAAGTTAAAAATGTGATGAAATTTTAAAATAAAGTGAATTTCAATTTTCATATACTCTCAAATCTAGATTCTTTTCACTCATGACTGAACACACCCAAAAAAAAATTTATCCCTAATAATAAAAAAAAATTGAGGTAAATTTTCTAACCAGAGTGAGTGGTTTTAGTGACTATCAGAAGAAACAGTTTTCCAGGGTCCTTTTTGAAGACACATTGTGCTGCTTACACTGGACTCAAATAGCTGTGTGGCCCTAAATTTCTTACTCGACCTCTCCAAGCCTCATTTGCAAAACAAAGGTAGTAACTGCACTTTTCTGACTGCATCCTTCTTTAAAAAAATTAATAATAACGCATTTGGAATCATGCAGCTTGGATAACAAATGGTGGTCAGATTTAACAAACAAAAACATGGGATACCCAGTTAAATTTTAATTTCAAAAATCCAACAGATGGAACAGACCTACAATCATATTAAAAAGTATATCCTGTATTTTTTTCTGGACAGCAAGAGTAGGTCAGTAATATCTATGAGTATGTTATTGCACATTTGTCAGCAGGGAGATTCCTTACAATATGTTTTTAGTGGTAAGTCAAGGAGGTCTGCAAATCACAGAGGAGTCAGGATGTGAAGAAAAGTGGACACGGTCCAGGAGTTAGTACTGTCTTAGCATCGGTGGTCCAGACCTCAACCCTGGGAAAGTGCTCCTTCCTTTGTGCAGAAAATAGCAGAGGAGACAATTCACACAAAGTGAGACATAAAGACAAGAAAGTTGAGGTGCTATTGGAGTCCCAGCACACTGGGAACCTGGAAACAGTGCCTCGCCTCACACCCTGTGTCACTGCACTGTCCAACTCATTAACTAAACTAATTCAACATTTCCATGAAATGTCACCTGTAGCAATCACTCACTTGGCAAGGTTGCCTTGGTGCTTCAATTTTTCTTTCAGGAATATTTAATTTTTCATTAAGTTTTTGTGGGCACATACATGCAAACTGCAGAAATTTAATTTGAAATCCTATTTTCCACTACCAGGAGCTATGCTGAGCAACAATAAATTAGATCTTATTACTGACATCATTCTAAGGATGAGCAAATTGAGACTTAGACTCTCTTACTTTCCATAGTCACAAACATTTAAGTTATAGATCTAATATTTGAAAGCTTTCTGCTCTTTTATCTAATCAAAATCTAAGCCACTTACCAAAGTTCTTTCAATTACACATTCAAAAGAAAGCAATTTTGTTGTTTTTAAATTATGCCACAATAAACCTGTAATTGTGAAAACTAAAAGTAAATTGGAGTTCAGTGTGAAATAAGGAAGTAAGTCACCTTTGCTCTTACAAGTTTGTATTATAATTACACTAACTAATTTTATTTGAAATGTAAAACAGGGCTAAGTCACTAAAGGAATCAGGTACTATATTGACATTAGTAGATGAAACTTGGTGTCTTGCATACTCCATTTAGTAAACTGGCCCTGCCAGTAAGTAGATATATGACTTTGGAAAGAGTTACTTAAAGGTTCTGAACCCACTTCTTCATCTGCAAAATGGGCTAAAATATTTACTTATGGTTTGTTTGAAGATTCAATGAGATTACATGTACATGCTTACCAAAGTGCACACAGAGGCTGCTACTCAGTGACATCCTTGTTGGATTTAATGTAAGCCCTTTCCTCCATTTAGTGAAGCTGAATTGAGAGAACTGATGGATTGAGAATTTCCTGTGTAGCTGCCGGTCTCAAAGTGTGGATAAGGAAAGAAAGGGCATCAGGACATTGTATCCCTGAAAAAAATGGGATGGGAGAAAGAAAGAGCCCAACAATATGGATCAACCAAGGAGAAGGTGGACAAATACCCACGATGCAGCCTATGTCTATGAAGTCTCCCAGAAGATAGGATAGTTGAATGTGGCATCCTCTGCATTCACGATTATTTTCCTTTGCCAAGAACGGGTGGTATTGCCCTCTGGAGAAATTAATCTATTCTGCAAATGTCTATGAAGTGACTCATAGGGTGCCAGGTTCTGCAAGATTGTGTCCTGAAACTGTCAAAAATAATCTCAACTTATGTGGGTCATTGAAAAGTAGAACTGGAAACAATCATTAAGATATTGTAGCCTGTTATTTTTCAAATATATGTCTTTACTTGTTCTCTCCCCCACTTCACATAGACCCTGAGTAGAAATAGGTTACTTAGAGGTAAACTGACATACAAAGGAAGGGCAAGGAAAGGACACCAGTCCAAACGGTAGATTATGATCCCATGTTCAACTCAAGGTAAGTGAAGTTTAATCTTTGGGAAGCCAGCAGAAGTTGGTGTCATATCTACTCAGACTGTAGAATCTAAGGGAATCTAGGGAGCACCAGCCCCTATATCCTGAAAGGAATGCTAGAGAGGAATTCAGGTTGCATCCTCAGCATTTCTGGCCCCTTATGGGCAGGTAAAATACTTAGGTAAGACCATTGAAAGTTCTCAGGCCAAGGGAAGCAGAGCATGGCAAGTGCAGGTTGGATTGACACACACAAAGTAGAAGGAGAAGGGCTGTGAGTGAGATTAATAGTCATCACTTCGCTAAGAGCTAGGTTAAGCAAGCATATGACATTCTGTTCTCCAGGTCTTTGTTGCCCTCTGTATGTAGATGATCATCGCATATCATCCAGAGGAAGGTAGGTGATGAGTGTTTCTAAACTGTCCAACACAGGATTATGTGGTCTCTCAGATACAGTGTTAAGACTTGCATGTTTCTTTAAAAGTACCTTAGCTGTCTGATCTAATTCAGTTGCTTGTATCTTGTAAATGAAGAAAATTATTTCTAGGTTGGTAGTAATACTTTCATTAGCAATAAAAAAGACAAGATCTAGAAAGAAAAGTTTAAATTATCTGTTTTAAAATTCAGGTAGGAGAGAATCCAGACATATGACAGTATTTTCTTGTTAAATGTTCTTTAACCTGTTCCATCTGGTCTTCCTGTAATCTTTATTACCTTGTTTCTTTTTTTTTTACAACAACATTTATATATATATATATATGTATATATATATATATATCTACCAAGTAAATTATGATTATTTAGTAAAGTATATATCAAATATTAAATAATATAGTTATTTGATATTTGTTATAGATCTATATATGGCCTTTTATGCATTAGTATGATACTGTTATGAAAAGTTTGCCTCTTCTCAACAGAGAGATCCAATTCTTTACTTTTGATTTATGATCCTTATGAGTAGATTAGGTAGTTATTCCTGTTTCTTTGCTAAAGAGAGTGAAGCTCAAAAAACTTGTCTTTTTTTGGTAATCTTAATTTAGCTTAGATTCACAGCCAAGATATAGGGTCAAGGATCAAATCTTTGCTGGTGATCACCGGAGGCCTTGTGACTTCTCCACTAATATCCTTCTTTTTTCCAAGTCCTTGAGTTCACATTTTGAATATCTAGTAGGGAGAGTCATTGCTGTCTACAAGTAAGCTCCTGGTGCTCAGGGATGAGTTTCTGGAACGCTTCATAATGTGCTTTATGAAATTTAACAATGCGAAGAAAGAGTATGAAAAAAACAGATCAAATAGCTGAACACACAGTTGGGCTCTGAGGCAAAAATTGTATCTATATAATTGACTTATTTATCTGGAATGGCATTTGTGTTTATAAAATCTCTGAGCTGTTTCCAATCTTGGGGATGAGTCACTTCCATAAAACTGGTGAATAAACAGAAATACATGTGAACATGAGCTAAAGAAATGACCCTCTGTAGAACCCAAACCAGTTTTTCAAAGTAAGAGCAAAAACTAGTTCTACCAGTTAAAGAAGAATCTGATTCTTGCAGTTTTGTTGCTTGAAGAAATTCTTTGTATAGCCCTCTATGTAATAATGCATACTTTGTATGGAAAGTGCCTAAATAAGGAGGAAAAAAGGGAATCAGACATTTTAGAAAATCATTTATCATTCTGAGATGCAAAATACCTTGGGAATCTATCAGAAACAGGAAACATCTCAAGAGAATGGTATCGTCTGAGAATCACTACATGAGGGCATCTCCACATCTGACCCATTTTCCGGTGTTAGCTGGAAGGAAACAGTGGAGATAGTCGTCATGCTGTTTAGTCATGTAAATGTTGCATGAAGTCAGGAATGAAGTCTGATCAAATGAAGCCTATGTCACTCGATGACAAAGAATATATTTTTTGGAGGTTTGGCCATTGCATTATGAAAATGGACTAGAGATATGTAAATCAGAAGTTATGATAATAGCAATAATAATTGTGACCTTGAATTGTACTTATCAGTGTAAGCAGATCAAGGCGCACCTAGCAGATTAGTAAAGGCCACTTCCGGGTGTGTCTGGGCGGGTCAAGGAGCTGTGATTTTGTGTACATGTCTGACCCCTGACCCCTGTCTGTCTTGCACTGTTTACCTGCTCAGGTTTCTAGAGGCCATGAGTTACGCAGTTTTGTTTGGCAACACGCTTCGGCAGCTATGCTTCCGCCTTGGAGTTAGTCAGCTGTGGACTGTTGCCCTGGAAACCATGAACCAAACTGAAACTACCTGTCTTGTGTGGCCTGGCAATATTCACAGGCTGTGCTTGTCTGTAACACGTGACAGAATATGAGCCTTATGGGAAAGGAAAAAAGAGAGTAGAAGATGAAACACAGAGACTGAGTGTGCACAGGAATTCAAAAGGGATAGCCAAGGCTCATATATATGTAATCTGAGAAGAAATGACCAATCACACTAAAAATGAATTGGCAGAAGAATGGAAAGAAAATCCCATGAATGTAGACCCGTGAAGGACCAGTGACAAAAATTACTGCAAGAAAAAGTGACCGCTATCTTTCTGCAAATTAAAGAAATTCTTTCATGTGAAATGATGTCTACGTGTTTGTTTCCATGAGATAGTAAAAGTTTAATAAAGGACAAAGAAACATAATCATTTCTTATCAGGGTTTTGCATGGTGGAAACACTGCTGGGAAGATGGTGACACACCGTGTACTAGCTACTGTAAGTGCCTTATTTTGCTATGAATTTTTCAATTGTTTATAATGTAAAAGAAAAATATTACACACGTATTTATATGGTCATTGTCGCACAAATTTCAGTAGTAGTATATATAAAATTTAGTATCAAAGGACATAAAATACATTAAGCATTTCTGGCCACATTCCATGGAGAATTCATTGATACTAAAAATTAACTACGCTTTCTTGTTTATAGAATACCATGGGTCAGAGGAAAGCTCACACGATACACTGCCTACATTTAATGTACAATGTCCAATTCCCCTTCTACACTTTTGTTTACCAGTTACTGATGATTCCAGCAGCTCATGTCTTAATAAGCTTTAACTCATGTAGTTCATGAAGTCATTTGGTGCAGCTCTGATATACAGATCTGGTTTTGGAGACTAAACATCTATTTCCATCTTTCCAGATGAGTCATTTAACCTCTTTTCCCTTTAAAATAGGAATAAATTTTCCCTGGCCTCCTTCAGCCATTTAAATAACTGCTAATGAGATAATGTCTACAAAACAATGTGAATATCTTACAAAAATGTGGCAAGTGTTTTCAAAGGACCCTGCTGGATTTTCTGACCCAGAGACTGAGATGGAAACACATGAAATTGAATTCTTCTAATGACTTTACAAAAACTGGGGACAATGGTAGGTTTTTCTTGCCTGCCAGAGGGACATTAATGCTTTAGTTGTGCATAACTTTAAGGAGAGGCTTGTCTATCTTGAATTAATTTCTTGTAATAATTACTGCTTTGAAAATGGTTCAATAAGCATAGGTGTATCCAAGGAGTAAGTGTGAAAACAAAAAAGTCTGGTAACTGGAGGATTCTAGCTGCTGGGAAAATAGCTCTGTTCCATTTGTCCACAGCTATGGCCATGCCATCTACCAAGTCTGCCAGTGTTACAGGTCTGAACGTCGTTCTTGTGTTTTTTGTTTGCTGTATCCGTCCTGGTGCCAGACCCTTCCACTGTTTTGTCGTGTTCTTTCTCTATGCTGCTTACCTCTTTCTACTGATGATTCTGCTTCACTCAGTCTCCCTGAACCCCCTCTCCTGGGTTATTGGAATCTTCTCCCATTGGCTACTTGATGAACTGTGGTATTTTTAAAACCATTTTATGCTTGATATTCTTGGCACACAGTACTCTGGTTTCTGCTCCCTGATCCTTACATTAAACACTCTCCCACACCTCCCTTGACAGCCTCTGCCACAGCCAGGAGGAACTATTGCAGTCCTCCAGCACAATGTGCAGACCTGTGACTTTTACACAGGTGACGTCTGTGAGCAACGCCCGTTCACAGAGCAGCTATAGTTCGGTAGTCAGAGCCAGGGCTGCAGAAAGGACTGAATGTCACTATTCTAAGCATGTGTGTGGGTGAAGTTCTGGGTTTCTCTCTACTTCAATGCTTTCTTTCTAAAATACAGATGCTGAATAATGCTTGTATCATAACTTATACTAAAAAAATGAGATTATTTGTGCAAAGTATCACACACTGAGAATTCATCTACATTTACTATTACATTTTGTTTGCCTTCTTAAAATTCACCTTGAAATTTGTTTTACATTTAGAAATCATTCTTACCACCCTCTTCTCTCAGCACTAGGGCAGGTGCTAACTCCATTTTGTACTTCCCTGTCTGTGCACATATCACCCTGGCATGTGCTTGACATTATTTGTTTGCATGCCCAATATATAATCTGCAACATCAAAATTAATTGAAAGTAGATTCACGTATTATTTATTTGCTAATTTTGAAGACAATATACTTTTAGTACATACATATTGAAACAAAACAAGAAAATTACAGTCGCTGGTATTTATCAGGAAATTTCCTACAGACATAGAATAAATGTTTCTCCTCTTTGTCCCTAGGAAATGAGTAGTCCCCTAGAGTTTCATGGTAGAAATGCTTCTTTTTTTTCCTAAAGTGTACTGTTTTATTTCTAACTGACTTCCCCAAGGATACACCCACACCCACCCATCCACCCCCTCCACACACGCCCATCATAATTTATTCATCAGAGACTAACAAATGTCTTTCAGTAGCAGTGGCTTAGCACATAGTTAAGTACAGATATAGTATGAATTTCACAATTTTTGGTAGCTAAAATATTTGAGATTAAAATCGGTTACTGCTAATCTGTCATTACTGAAACATATTGATCATGTGACTTGAGAATGATATATTGGCCATTTATTTTTAAATGTGTATTTTAAAATATGTGAACTGATAATTTTTTGATTATCCATAATTAAGATATAATACACAAATTTTCATATTTAAATGCCAGAATATAATTATTTTTATAATTTCATTAGAAATGCTAATTATTAATTTAATTGAAAAAGTGCAAAAAGTTGACAATTTTAAATTCTTGGAATCAACATTATCGAACTGTTTCTGAAAGCAAACTGCTCTGAATGAGTTACATACTGAAAGAAACAAACCAACTGCATCTTTGGTGATAATGAAAAAATATTTAATCAGAATTTTAGCTTCAGGCATTCAAAAATATTGAATTTGATTTTTTTAGTAACTTAACATTCAGGCCTAATGAAGAAATCAAAAAAAGTGAGAGAGACAGAGTGAGACAGAGACGAGCAACAAATCATTTGCCTCTTTGACTTTCCAATCCAGTGGGACAATAAAATAGAAGTTGAAGATGGAGACTTATTAATCATTCATACTTTTTCTCTCCTCTACTACGCCCTTTATCATGAGAGGTGAAAACCAGTCTATGTGGTCTTGGTTTTTATCAAAATATTTTGCCACAACTTTTCTTAGAAGAAGAGAAAACAAGTATTAAGTTCCATCCTAGAGAACATGCCAATACAACTATAAAACCTAAATCAGAAATGTTCAACATTTTTAATTTGTAAATGCCATTTTCAGGTATACAAACACATTTTGAGTTGAGATTTTACTATATATTTTCCTTTTCCTTTTTCCTAATGCAGGCGGAAGAAATTTACTATACAGTCTGTGCTACCTGCTTCTTTGATATGGGACAGGTTATTGAAACTTTCAACACCTTAGTTCTTTATCCATAGAAGAGTTAAATTTTGCCTACTGTGTTAACTCCCTATTACAGCTTCAACACATAAACATGCAATTAATAGTTTTAAGTACGAAAAGTTTATTAATTTACAATTTTGAGAGTCTACCATGAGTCTTACTTTCTTAAAAGCATGGTGTTCTAAGGGCTGTGTTCTTTTATAGCTGCTCTCTGAGAAAACTCCTTTCCTTGCTTCACTAGATTCTAGAACTTTCCAATGTTCTTTATCTCAGGGCTGCCTTCCTTCATCTCAAAGCCAATAGGATTGCATCTCTCTGATGACTCTAACGTAGTGACCTTTCCATTTTACTCAACATGGGAAGCTTCCCATTGCTGGGAAGAAGTTAATTCAGTTTGCTAATGCCTAGATAATCCAAGATGTAAGGGAACAAACTCACAAATTCAGAGATGAGGATAGACATATCTGAAGAGACTCAGCTTAATTTCTTTCATAATTCTGAGGAAGATGTCACAGTTGTGCTCATCACCAGATGTGGAGTTCTCAAATGGGCAAAATCTAGCCGAACACTTCTGTTTGCAAAGCCAATAGTTCGCAGGCAGGAATTCATGAACATAGGCACTGCTGCAATTTTACATTAATAAATGCTTTGAAAACCTAGAGAAAGGGAGACAGGAATTTCCAGGTCAATGACTTTGTACTAGATAAGTTCATGTGTGTGCTGTGGAAAAAATGGGCTAATGAGAGCACCATGAACAGGTAAAGTTATTTTGTTCATGATAACACAGCTCTCTTCATGCCAGGAGCTTTCACAGCAGGACTGCAAAGGCATGCTTTATTGATTTTATTTTTTAAGTGAAGACTCAGACACAGAAGAGTTTCCGAGAATGACTTCATATTCTGCTAACAAAAGAATGAAGACTGAAGGATTTCTGCTGTATTTGTAAATATTCAAAATTTAACTTTCTCAGATACAAAATAATAATAATAATAATATGTGCCCTATATTTGGGTTTTGTTTGCATAATTAACCAGACAGAAAAAAAGTGTTTTCTGAGTGTACCTGGGCATGAATGAACTTCGACACTCTTTATTTCTTTATTTACTGAACTGTTTCTTGCTTTTATCTCTATTCTGTCTCCCACTACACTCCCCACATGGGCCACTTCAGCACCGGTGGCACAGCTGCCGTCTCTGGGCTCTCTGCACACCGTGCGAGACCCCTGCTTTGTCTGCGCTGCTTCCACTCCTTCAGAATGTTCCTTGCGTGCATCAATCAATTAAATTTTATTTGTTCTCAAGCCTTAATTTGAAGGATGATTCTTCTCTTATTTCCTCTGTCAGAATATTTACATCTAACCCTCTAGACTTCCAAAGTGCTTTGCTCATATAATGATAGAGTAAAAAGAAAAATAACATTTTGTGCTTCTCCTAGTGTTCACAATGTACTGGCCATACTTTAATTTTAATTTCATGAAGTTGGCACAATGATTATTGACATGTAAAGATATGTAAACTGAGGACAATCTTGTTTAATACGTTACAAAAATTCAAGAAGCTGAAGAATGGCAGGACTAGGATCTGTATACAGCTACTCCATTCTAGAGTTTATGTTCCCAAATTATGTGCTATCAAGCTTAAATATCTTGTTATCTCTTATATGAGAAAACAAAAGTATAAATAGATTAAAAAAAGAAAAGAAAGATAATAGGAAACAAAGAAAGAGGTCTTTTGTAAGTGGGAAGAAGACCAAGAGAGGGAGAGAGAGGGGAAGGAAAGGGGAGGAAAGAAGAATTAAACTGTGTTATGTGCAAGTATGAATTCCCCACAACATTGAAGGTGATCATTATGAACTGCAAGCATACACTCATGAAAATAAATTTTAAAAATTAACTTATGTGCTATAGCTGTGTTTTTAGAAATAAGCAGTTACTTTTTACTGTAGAATGTAAAACAGTTTTGGCATGCTCGGAGGTTAGCATAATACTCATACACAGTGGTCTATAAAAGATAAACAGAATTAACGAAAGTGTTCACTATCTAAGTAAATGTGCTAAGTCATAGAAGCACAGCTTTCATTATGGATTTAAACTATTTGGATAGGCCAACACAGATACCAAAATGTTTTCCATCTGTTGACTTTGAATGCCTGGAGAGCATATGGCATTATTTTTATTCTACTGAGTATGGATTCACACAGAAGAAACGATCCACATATCTATGGGAAAATAACTTTCTGGATGTCAACCCTGGCATTGCACTGGGTCTCTAGAATGTTCGCTGAAGGATTTCCACAATCCCTTCTCCTTGCCGCTGCTATGGTTCCCTCTCTGGCTACCTACAACCTTGTTTGTAGCCATGTCACACTGTCCCTCCTACTCAGTTTACTTGCCATTCTGTTTCTTGATACATATTCAGATTTCCCAACTAACAGACAGCCAGGGTGCCATATTTGTTGACCACATTCCATCTCTTCTGTAGTAACTATAAAACTGATCCATATGGAGAAGTAGCTTGGATTCTCTATCATTCAAATGGTCTGGAATGTAATGCCCTATCACCCTTGCAACTGATTTCTGAATTCCATTTCTTTGTTGCAGTCTAGCTGTCAAATCCAACCAGAGAGAAACCTCTCAAAGAAAAAGATGAGAAGTTGTTCAAGGAAAAACTAGAAAAACATCCAAAACATTATCCATATCCAAAAAATAAAATATTCATTTTTTGCATCATAACTTTTTGATTAATAACAGAGCGTTTTTACTTGTTTATGTATCAGTAATTTGTAATTATTGTTGCTACTTTTAGTAACTCCATAAATAAGAAAAATAAACCTGTATGATCCTGAAGAGTCAGTCCTAACAGGTATGGCAGAAGTTTCTATGACTAAGACGTCTGCAGTGTGGGGCATACAAAAGGTACTAGTATAATGCTAACCCTGTTCCTATAAATTCCCCACTTACCGCCAGTGTACCATGCTGTTAATATTTACGCTCTCTTATTGTTGCAGGATTTAAGAGATAGGAGAGTCCAACAGGGAAATATGAGGATTTATTTTTAGATGTCCGTGGGCTCGGCTGGTGAATCCAAAATGGCTGAGCAGAGGACAAAGGAAGGTTCCAGCTTTTATCCGTTTGGTCAAGGGGTCAGTGGGGCCATGGAACTTGTGAGCGGACAGGAGGACAAAGGCGGCTTGTCAAGCTGTGACAGTTTTGTATTTTTGTGGCCCTGCTCAGGTATAACAGGATGTTATGGGAACAGGAAGCTATAAAATTTCACTTACAGAGACAACACTTGCTGATTTATCTGTATTAGAACAAAGAACAGGAGCTATAGGGAGGGGGAAGTTTGGAAAACTTCACTTTTCTTTCAAACCCTGCTTTATTAATATTTCCTCTATTTTCTCTACTCAATGGTAGAGTCCATGAAATGTTAACATTTTACAGTATCCAATACCTTCATATTTAAGATCCTTTGTTTTTATCAATATGTATAACCAAATTGATTACTGCAATCATTTCCAGGTGTTGTTAGTGTAAGAGATACACCGTAATATTATGTAAGATTTCTTTTTCTTTTGAAGGGGCAGGATGTCTTTATAGTACCTTTGGACTAGGTATTCCAGATTGGATATTTTAACTACAAGGGGATAAATATCCTTAAACTTCCTATTATCTATTGTGGAATAGCTCTCCTTAGTAACTATAATCATATTAAATTACTATTAGCAATGACAGACAGACAGTTTTCTATTCCTATAAGGTTCTGCCAAATATAGGTCTTTAGCACAGCTTAGTAATCATTACTAATTAGGTGAATACAATATAGTTAGACCTGCGGAATAATTTTTTCTCTATATGTTCATATATACATGGATGTTTCTCTGTTGTATATGTTGAGTTATTCAAGTTACTGGTGTTCCTGTTAAAACCTGGAATTCTGTATTCATCTCTGTTCAACTGCTTCTAGAAGCATGAAGAGTTATGGGAACAAGTCCAAAATAAAATTGAAGGGAGTGATGTTCAGTGTTGAGATTTTATTTTGTAACATTAATAAATTTACTTTGATGTGCTTATTTTGTTTTGTAGATTAAGATTTTCAAACAACCATGACTTATTACCTACAAAAAAAAGTTTTTATTCCTGTTTCCAAGTTGATAAACAGTGAGGTATTGAGTGGAGATGGAAGTTGTAGACATCTTAAATTTTTCATAAATTTGGAGGTAACTATTGAGTCTTTCATCATATATACGCTGAAAGCTGTAAGATTTTGTAGATACTCATCATCAGGTTGAGGAAGTTCTCTTGCTTTCTCAATTTTTTGAGAGACTTTTATTATAGATCTGTGATTTCTTTGATCATTTCTGTATCTATTGAAATTAGTAAATGTGGTTTTCTTCTGTATTCAAGTTGCATGGTGTAATACTTTCCTAGGGCTACCTTAGCATACCTTGACAAATGAAAATTTAAAGCAAGGATGATTCAGTCTCTTTCAGTTCAGGAAGCCTGGGGTTTGACATCAATGTGTTGGCAGGATGAGTGTTTCTCAGATGCTTCCTACAGAGTTCATATTTGATAAATATTTATAAATCTGAATATGCAAATAAATAGAAATCAGTAGCTATATGTGCTATTTCCATATTGACGGTAGCAGTTTCCAAATGGTATATGTAGTCTTCACTTGATAGAATTTGATGTTTTAGTATCAATAATCACTGTAATAGTAGCCATGGTCAGTGACCATAGTTCAGTCAATAATATTGCCATGTAGGCTATCCATCACCTGAAAGAAATCGGGGACTTGTGAAGAGCTTCTCAACACCAACCTGTCAACAAGTCCTGCAGTCCTCATCATTCCTACTTAGACACCTGAGATCAGTGCCTTCATGGTCTGTTGGTCAGGCCAGAGTCATCATCTCCGAGCTCCACCTATAGAGGACAGAGTAATCAAGGAGTTTTCACCTGCGTCCCTCTTTAGTACATGCAGTCCAGTGAACTCTCAGTACCTTTCAGGTAAAGCCTATGGTTCTGCTCATTTTACAGTGGATGATATGGTTTAAGCCAAATTTTTCTTACCATCTATCAACAAATACTCTTCTTTCCCAAAGGATGTTCTAAACACACAGCATACTATTTCAAAGTTATGACATTTTCCTAAAACTTTTGCCTCCGTCTCTCTCTCACTTTCTCTCTTTCTCTCCCACCTTCTCTCTTATTGATATTTCAGTAACTTTTACTCATTTTCCAAAATTAAATTTAGTGTTTTTTCTTCTATTGTCATTTTTTTAATGACTAATAACACAATACCACTGGCAGGGTAAGTCACAGCAAAGGGCGGCTTATCTTGGCACGGGGGCTGGAGGTTGAACGCCCAGTCCTCATGTGCAGCCCTGGCAAGGGCTGCATGGCGCGTTGTGAGTGGGTGGGAAGTAGGAAAGTCTCAAGATGCAGAACAGGAAGCCAAGGAAGCTGGTTGGGTTCCTGGTTCAGGCTTTTGTAGCAACTGTTGTTGATAAAACTCACTCCAGAAGACCAACTTTCTGAGGGGACAGGGTTCCCTATAGCCTAAGGGATCCCCCCATACCCCATCTCTTAAAGGTATTAACACCTTCCAGGAGCACCCCCTGGAAAGTGAGCCTCAAAATCATGAGCCTTTAGGGTACAAACATCCAAACCATATTCTTCTCCCTTGATGTATTCCAGTCTCTTCAGCTGCATCGTTGTATCTAATAAGCTACATTCAACTCCGCAGAGTTGGATGACTAACCTTTCTAGCCTGGCACTACAGAGTGTTGGTTAAAACTCAGATTCTAAAGATAAATGTAAAAGGATTCAATTTCCTTCTTTTGCACTTTGGAAAATTACCTTAAACTCTCCAAGACTTCTATTCTTATCTACACCATTTCATTCAAAGCGATACATAATTCACCAGATTCATGGGAAGATTGTATATCATTATGTGAGTAAAGTCTTTAGCAGAGGATCTAACACGTAGGGAGATGGGATAAATATTACCTATTGCACCAGCTCTACCCACTTTGGAGAGAAATTCCTCCTTGGTGTTTTTCTCTTTTTATGGAAAGCCTCCTCTAGAGATGGACACAGCACCTGATGTGAAGTGATTACTTAATAGCTTTTTGATAGAGCAAAGTAAGCACATGGACCTTTGTCATTTATAAATTCTAATATGGATCTTGTCACATGGCTTCCATTTATCAATAAAAGAAAAAGAAGGCATGAAGGGGTTAAGATAATTGTCCATTCTAGCATGTGCAAGAGTAGTTCTGACAGCTTCGCTGAGAGCAAAGCCTTCGTTACATCTAATCTAGCACAGCACGTTCTCAGCATGGCAAACTGCTTCTTCTGACAGATTTCCTCATTAGCTAGAAGTGTCAGACACGGTGTTTGAGCTTGTCATAATTTGTACTTAATGCATCAACTATTTCAGCTTTTGTACCAAACAAAAGCCATAGGCGTGATTCTGTCGACAGTATAAGCAGTTCAGCAGATAACCCCACGCTGCTGCCTGAGCACACCTTGTTTCCTAGAAATTGGAGTGTATGATTTGATTGGAATGAAGCATTGGGCTGCAATCAGTGTGCCTTAATAAAATACCTGTCCTGACAGGAGAAAGATTGTTCATGGAGAAAAGAAAATCATAGTGAAAATTTACCGTCCTAAAAATACATTTTTCTTGATCACAGGTAGGCCAAAATGAATACAAGTAATTAAAACAATTGCTGGTAAAATTCAAGTCATTTTCTCTCTCCAAATTTGAATCCATTAGCTGAGTGGGAGAGCGGGGGATAGATTTTTGCCTTTAATTTTAGCTTAGAACACCAAGTACACTGTGTTTGGCTTGATATATGCTACATAGTACTCTGTGGCTAGAATGTTGTCCTATTCCCGAAAAGGGCTTCTTTCCCACCTTCCTCTCTGATAGTGGTGATAATTTGAAGAAGAATATGTCTTTTCCCTGACTCAAAGCTTTCTCCAAAAATGAACGTCTAGACTTTCTAATATGTTATGTTAAACCATACAGAGCAGCCAATGTTCAACAGCTTTTAACCGACAAAGAGTGAATTTCATGTTGTTTGCTTGAACATAAGGCCTCTGGACACACACTTTACTACCTGTTCTAAAAAGCTTTGCTTAGGAAGTTTTCAAATGATCATACATAGTCTTGAAATATGATACATAAAAATTTACAAACATCTCTATTTGTTTATGCATATGCATATGTTCGTGTGTATATGAAACAGTTTTCAAGCATCTCTACTCATTTACTTTACGCATGTCCATATATGAGTGCATATACAAGTGCAAGTGTACATAAGCCCAACTCAGCTCAAGAAAGGGAAAGGAGGGAAAAGTCAGCCTATTTAGACCTGCTCCTGTGCTGAATTGCACATGGCACTCTTTCCAAATCCTTTTGGCCTCGCAGTCTTGAGAACTTGATAACTTTATATGCATTACAGAAAAAAAGAGCACTAAGCCAAATTTCAATCAAAACTATGAAAGTTTCACTGTATTATACTTTAAATATGACATTTTCAAAAGTCCTTTCTATTTCTACTGTATCATTCTAAAAGATGCATTTATATTTTATATTATTATTGTCATTGATGCACGAAAACATTTCCTGCAGTCAGATGGAAGCAGGGCCATCGTTGATAGATTTGCAAATTATCTCAGTGGTCAACATCTCTGTCAGTGCGGCACGACACACAGTGGTCCTCAGTGCTGCCACCAACAGGAGGTCCGTTGAATAAACGCCTTTCACTGTGAACACAGCATGTTTCTGTTTCGTCTCACCAGTGTTGTACCTGCCGAAGAAAGTAGCTCAAAACCAGGCATGAATGCCATTTTGTAAAGAGACGAACAATTTTTATGGCAGTTTTGATAATTACAAGAGAGAAACAAGGAAGGGAGGAAGGAAAGTGTTTCTGGTTCTCTTACCATCGTGGTAGGAGAGAAAATATTGTGGTATACATTTGTGTCTTGACATATATTGGGCTTTCTGCAAGACAAATTATCCTGCTGAATAAATATCTAGAGGTTTGGTTGATTTTCATCTTCATTTTATTTTCCTTTCAGTGCTATCACTTCATTTTATTATTCAACTAGAGAAAATTGGACAAACACAAATTTTAGGTATTCATAGGACTGGAGATACTGACCTCCTAGCTCATGGTAATGGATAAACAATGAAGGTTTGTAGCTAGAGGTAACCCAATGCCTGGGCCTTTGCAATCATGTTTGTGAAAGTAACTACTGTTGTAGTTGGAGAGGTGAAAAGACGGCAGGGGTTGCAGTGGTCTTTTGGTGTAAATCAGTATGGAGATACTTCAAAGAACTAAACCTAGATATTTCATTTGATCCAGATATTTATTCCCCTTTTACATATCATCCTGAAAGAGTTAAAGATGTCATATTATGGTGATATATTCATAACCTTGTTTATAAGAGCACAATTCATAATGTTTAAATCTTGAAAACAGTCTCTGTGTTCATGAACACATGAATGGATAAAGAAAATGTGGCATTTATGCTTCATGGAGCACTACCCGGCCATAAAGAGAGATAGACTTGAGTCATTTATAGGAAAATGGAAATACCTTCAGACCATAATGTTAAGTGACATAAATCAAACACAGTAACTTCAATAGCACATGGTTTCTCTTATAAGAGAACTCCAAATTATAAATAAAAAACAAAATGAATGATAGATGATGGGAAGCAGGGAGATAGATCTTTCTCAAATGAAAAGAGAATAGAAATGTGGAGAAGAGGGAAGGCAGGGGAAAGGAAGGGCGTGAGAAAGGAATGAAGCTGTGTTCTGTGTGTTACTGACTCTGATGTAGGAGGAATTTCCCATCTGCCAGATGTCAGATGGGCTGAGTTCATGTCTCCTAAAATCAAAGAATGAACTCCAAAGGACAAAGGAGGTTAACAGTAGGAAAGTTTTTTGGGGGGACAAGGAATAGTTCCTAAGAATCAAGAGTGGTCCTGAGTGGGTAATTTATACAGCAAAGTCACAGTGTGGGTACAACCTGAGACAAACTACAGTTAACTCATAGGATTACAAGTACAATTTCTTAGCTAATATTGGTCCCATAGGGAAGCTGGACATGCAGCATGGATAAGGTCTGACATCATTATGTTCGGCTTATTTATGACATCTCAAGCAGGAAATTCTGAGAAGTGATGGGTGCAGGTGTTCTGGTCACCTGCCTGGGTGTCTGTCAATTCAAAATGTTCAGCTGGGCCTCAAGATCTCTAGTCCAGTTCTTTCATACAGTGATTACCTTAAACTGGGATTTCAGAAGGAACTGGTTAATTTGCATTACAATGTCTTTGAAATTCAGGCTCTTAGTAATGGGTTGGCTGCATTCCACATTATATGAGGAAGTTAATTTTTTGTCCAAAGTCCTAGTTCACTATGTATTCTTGATTTTTGACAGTATGGCTGATCACCCTACTCTATCGCATACCCTCCCACTACCTAACTGCCTTACTCACAAGCTAATGAAATAAACTATCTTCTGCAACTCCACACAGGAATGTAAACATGATGCATTGCAACCATATGCTAACAAAAACATAAGATAACAAAGAAAATTATCCTAGGGAGTGGAGGAATCTTCTGGTACCCTTAGAAATGCATTGCACTAGTTTTCTGTATCAATGCTTAAAATATTTCACTTTAAGCATGTGTTTTTTATAGAATTAACATTATTCCTTCTCATTTATGACACATCAAGAGAAACAAGAACATCTACTGTGTTTCTGAAGATAATGTGCATTACCTCCCTATGACAGTATGGATAATGTGTTATTATTGTCCCACTTTATAAACGAAAACACTGAAATGCAGTGAACTCAAGTTTAGGAATTACCTCAAGATTACTAAGCAAATAAGTGACAGATTCAAAATTGCTGTCTAGATATATCCCCAGTATCTGAGACATCCACCAATAGCCATGTGTTTCATTATTGGTGATTTCAGTATCCTGTGTGATCACTTCAAATCATGAATTTTCATTTAAATAATATTTATACATTATAATATCAATTAGAATTAAAGAAAATATAGACAAGTTAAAAAGAGGAGAGGAAGAAATATCCTCAAAATCTATATACTCAGAGGAAGATAGTGTTAATACTTTTGGATAATTGCTTCCAATATCACTGTGTCTACCCGGATTCATTCCTGTCAGACGTATGTCTTTAATGATATAATATCTGTAGCTCTAAATGTATGTTTGAGTCACATTTGACCTTGCATCATTTTTCCGTCTATGCTGAGGACTGTGGAGAAACAGTTTTCCGGTATCCAGCAGACTTCTCCTTAGGGAGACACATCACCTACAATGACACCTTCCCAGCACACATACAGTCATTTCTGGTTAAAACTTTTACTTGAAACTTAATTACTTTTACTTTCCAACTTCAAGTTTAGACCACATGCTGATGAGAGGCCTTCGGACTTAGCTAATGAACGTATCCCAAAGGCATGTGTAGTTAACAAGAGACCTCAAATCAGTGTTGGTGACTTAAACAACTTGCTACGAAGCATGCTGGCATTCTACAATTAAGCCAATTAAGACCAGAAAGTAGGTTGAAATTTTTAAATTAGGCAAAAGCTACTTTCATCCCCTGGTATAGCTGTGGGCAAAGTTCATGAGAAAAGTTAATGTAAGAACATAGTAATTTTACATGTGTTTCTGTTTTACCACTTGTGTTTAAGATTCCTATGACTGGGTAGTTACAGTAAGGTATGAGAGGATATTCTTAGCTGCAAGCAACACTAAATTCCGACTTCAGAGGTCTAAGCTGAAAATATGCATCATTTTAAAACAGTGCCCCCAATATTAGTTACCTCAGTGCCAATCAGTACCTCAAAGGGTGTAGGACTTTCCATCATTCTCTCCTGACATCTTCACCGTGCTATTTTAATCAACTCTGATTACAAGATGACCGGTAACTTTACAAGCATGGCAGAGGACCGCCGTAGGAAGGCCATTTCTCCTATCCATATGTGGTAGTCAAGTTTATGTGCCAATCTGGTGAAGCAACAGTGCTGAGTTTTACATGAGCACTGACCTAGGTGTCGCTGTGAACAGTGTTGGGGAAATGTGATTAACTCCTACAATAGTTAATTCTATGTTGAGCAAATGATACTGGATAACCTGAGAAGGATACATCTCATTCCATGAAAATACTTTAAAATAGACATGAAGACACCCAGAAGAAGAAAACTAGCAACCCGAGGACTGCAGAACGAGCTCTTGGCTGAGCAGTTCCACTTCCCCTTTCCCAGTTAGTTTCCCTATGGAATTTTTACTTCCGAAGCATCTCCCACAATTGCATAAGCCAATTCTTTGAATACTTTTTTACATCTGTTTTCCTGTTTCTGATATTTTTCCCAGTTGGAACCCAGTGTTACAGTCTTTATCTGGATGCCTCCACAAACTTCAAGCACCCAGGGCTGGAGGTTTTGGAAAGGGATTGGATTTTGAAGGCGTAGAGCTGAACCGTTGTTAGAAGGAGCGGTCCAATCGGAAGAGGAGGGTCACTATGACCCGGAAGCGTTTATCTCCCTTCTTGTGTCTTCCTTTCGCTGTCTGCTTCCTGAGTGACATGATGTGAACAGTTTTCCTCTGTAAGACCCTTGCACCATGCTTTCTGCCTGGGGACTGGCTGATATGAACTAAAAACATGAGCCAAAATAAAGCTCTCCTCCTTTAAATTGTAGATGTCAGTTCTTTTGTCCCAGAAATGAGAAAAATGAATGAGATACTCAGACTGATAAAATATTCTTCTCTTTTCAGCAGGATTAAAAGTTTGAGCAAAAACCTATCCTCAAAAGTCTTGTTCTGGTATCATATGGAACAGGCTGGTATCATTTATTTCTTTGTATAGTAACAGTTATGAAAAGCAAAGGAATTTACACTTAGCAAAATTCATCACCATTCAGTAGGGCAAGCAGACACAAAGAAAGAATACCAGTTTTTACTCTTCGATAATCATTAAGAAGGAAAGAATAGTGAATGGCTTAAGGAAAGAAAATCATAAGCATTTTTTTTACACTGAAAGTTGAAAAATAATGCAGCAAAGACAATGATTTCTCAAACAGCTTTGTTTTTTTCTATGCAAGCTATATCCCCAAATCTTTTTGAGAGTTGGCTATGTCCCATGACCTTTCCAGCCTTCAATTTTATCATCATTAAAATGAAGAAGCAGAACTAAGTGAACTCTAAGTTCGAAGTTGTTTGTTCTGGGATGAAGGTGAATCTCTGCTCTTTACAGACCTGGTGAAATTAAGCATATACTTCATACCCAGTTTATTTTCTTTCTGCTGTGTGAGTCTTCCATTATAGCCCCAAAGAGATAAAACATCTTCAAACCCACAACATCCTACTCATATTACTGTCATATACAATTTTAAGTGATGAACATTATTTGTGTTATCCCACTTAGATAGAAAGTCAGTTTGACTAATATCTTAGTCACTATAACAAATAGCTAGTTGGCATCTAATTCACAATGTGTAAACATCTGAGAGACATGCTTCATCTTAATTAAATTGCTACAAACACACTTTATTACGTAGCTTGATCAGTTTTTATTTTTTAAAAGTCAGCCAATCAACATATTTCCCTTGATAAGCGGTTCCAAGCGATGGCAGGGGCAGAGTAGAGGAAATAAGCAGAATAAAGAAATGCCATGTAGAGGAACCTAATAATCTCGATGAATGTAAACATTATATGTCATAAACATGAGCTGAGATTGATAATAATAACAAGAATGAAGCTGAAGGAAGGGGATTTAGAGGCAGAGGGAAGGAAAAGGAGGAAGGAGGGAGGGGATTAAAAAAGAACCAAGCAGTATTGTATAGGCATATCCTCTCCCCAAGATGATTGAAATTGCAGGTACTGCAAGCATGTACAAATAAAAAATATAAAACAAAGAGTACATGAGTTATTTTATTAAGAAAAAACATCAATCCACAATTCTTAAAATGCTGATAAAGACCTTAATCCAGTACCTATATAAGAAAATATTAGAGACTAATCAATAGGCAGTTGTGGTAATTCTTACATGTGAGGGAACCATAACTTTTAAAAATTGACCTAATTTTGAATCAGGAAGACTGCCTATTTAGTAAAAGTTCTGAACAATCTGGAATATATACTAGAGTCACTGATCAGTGTTATTATACAGAACCAATGTGGTATTGATATGAATATAAAACTGCTTATAAGTACTGACTTGAAGCTCAAATCATAAAATACAAATAGGTACAGTAAGTGCCCGACTTACCAACAAGTTGAATTTCAGGAGAAGGTTCATGAGTCAGATTCCTTTGAAATCTGACAAAACGAGTGCTATACAATGCACCTGTGAATCATACACTGCACACCTGTGCACACTTGTAGCTCAAATGTTTGTAAGTTGGGACTTATTGTGCATTAAGCATTAGTGTTTTTTTCTAAATACGATCTGCTTGCGTCTATATCTTCTATCCTAAATAATTTCTGTGAATATAATAATATGTAACATGCTGATGATTGTTACTCTCTTACCGGCTGATTGTGAAACTGGTTTGCTTTGGTTTCTTACTTTCCTTTTGCTTAAAATAAAATAAAAAAAGAAGTGATCTCTTTCAAAAAAATTAAAATTAAAATTAAAAACATTAGCCCTAGTCTTGTATGTGAAATGCATGCTAACAAATTACCTAGCACAGTGACACATCAACAGTTAAGATGCCAGCTTCTTGCTTGGACCTGTTAAGTAAGATCTGTAATCACCATAACTGCACCTGACATTGATCCTGGTCCCACTTTTTCCTTTCTTATAATTGAAGACAAATTGGATCCCTCAGTGTCATATGATTTTATATGAAATAATTATAAATAAGATTTTAAGAGTCAGTTATTTTATGTGGAATTGAATCAGCATTAAAGCACAAATGCAAATGCAAGCTGGTTTTCATTACATTCTCATAAACCTGCCATAGTCGATATCACTATTCTACAAAAAAATGAGCATTTTCAGTATAGCACTGTAGAATTCTGTTAGGGATTTGATTCAGAGCATGTGAAATAAGTCACCAGACTTTTTGGTGGTTTTCAACGTGTCGTAGTTCTCAAATATGTACATATATCAATACCTAGTTTTATGGTTTGGAACTAAAGTGTCTCCAAAAAGTGATATGTGTTTCAAGGTGTGACTTTTCCATGGTGATAGAATCACAGGGTTGCTGCATTCATCAGCAGATTAACCCACTGATGAATTCATAACTGCATGTTCTGTCAGGAGGTGGGGCCCTGCTGGTGGTGAGTCACTGGAAGGACATATTCTTTCCACGCTCCTACCTTCTCTTCCTCTCTCCACCTGCTGGTTGCCCTGGATTGAGCAGCTTTCCTCTGTCATGCACTTTCCCTGAGCTCTTCCTGCCTTGGACCCAGCTGACCAAGGATTGAACCCTCTGAAGCCTTAAGCCAAAGTAACCCTCCCCTTACAGGTTGCAAGTGTCAAGTATTTTGTCCAACAGGCAAAAATGTGCCTGATGCAGATAGCTTTCCATGGGAAGTGTAAACTTACATAAAATAACTGAGATAGACATAAAACGTACTTGTCACTTTAGAGACTCATGATTTCTGTCTCTACTCTTTGAGACTCGAGTCAAGCATTACTTTTGGGTCTCAGCTTCTCTGATGCTGGGTGCACACCTCCTGAGTCTCAAAAGCAAAGCTCATGTGCCATACGGTCTGTATCCTTGACTTTTAATGATGCTTAGAATACAGTTAGAACACTTACCTCAATATGGAGATAATTGCATGAAAAGAGTTAATATTTTTGCATTTTTAAAGGGTTTTTCTATTGAAAAAATTATTTGTATGCACTTCTTTAAACTCAGATTTGTCTTAGCTTATAATATAAGCAAACATAGAATTCAGAAATGGAATTAAGCAAAAATAGTCAACTATTTTCAACCCTAAAACAAATCATCCTATTTGGATATATGTAAATCAGTTAAGTACATATCACCATCAGGGGCTCTGTACTTGGCCTCAGTGCAGTGAATTATAAATAATACACTGAAAAATTTCTGATTACCCACATAGTATAGGGAAATATCAGCATGAAAATGTTGAAAATCTGTATGCAATCAAAATTCACCTTGAAAGTAGAGCATTTCCTCAATTGTCAAACCATGACAGCTCTTTTGGGGTGAAAATTTAGGACAAAGACAGCATTAATGAGTTTCTAGCACTGTACCACTATTTTGTAATAAAATTGCATTCCAATGTTATGAAAAATGATACTGCCTCCACTGACAAAAGTAGTGTTTTATGTTTTTGTTTTTTTATGACAGAAAAGTTTGGGAGAAAGGAATAATCTGACATGAAAGAGATAAGTGAAAGAATTGTGTTGATATTTTTCCTGAAAAAAAGAGCTAAAGTTGAAAGTGTTACAATTAATTAGATAACCCTGAGAAATTAATTTCTCTGCTCTTTTGTACATAGGATGAGGAGTTTAGAATTGATGATCCTCAAAGTCCCTTCAAAGTTCTTACATATTCAAAGACTTTCTCACCATTTTCTAAAGTGAAACACAATAACTGACAAAAACAGATCAGGTTGGAGTGAAGCCATCAGATGTATTGTGCTTTAGTTTGGAACCGTGCTGAGATAATAGAATATCAAGTATTGTTGGCTTTTCAAGGAAGGCTGCAGGGGAATCTCATGGGAGGACTTTTCTTGTTGTTGCTATGCCATTTCAGAAGAAATAATCCAAACAGAAAAGCTTAACCTTGAACAGCACAGCAAAGACTCTGGATCATAAAACTGCCCATCAATTAGATTTGCTGCTCTTCTCCAATTTTTTCTTAAACAATGCTACCTCACACATTCTGACATTGTAGAGCAGATGATGCTCTCCAAACCAGAGTTTATAGTAGTATTCCCACCTTCCAACTTGGCCTTGCAGCTGGTCCTCCTCATCTCACAACGTGTAATAATTGAAGGAAAGACCCATGCTGTTTTGGTGACCTCCACCCACTCTCCTGTCTTTCACTCTCTTTGTGTGCAGTCAACTCCAGCGATGATTCTGAACTAGACCAGATGGGATCATCGCGATAGTGATGAGGGAAGAAACTTGATAATCTCTTGTATGTGGGGAGATCTGGAAACCACAGAAAACAACAGATGAGGAGTTCACCTTTCTCAGCCTCATCATTGTCTACAGTCCCCTCTCAGTGAAAGTACAGTCTACAGCCAGCATCATTGCTAGTAAGCACTGAATCCTGTCCATACAGCTCTCTCCCTTTTTCTTTCTGTTTGCTTTTTTCATTGTGAGTAAAAATACTTACTGATATTACCCTGAGGTAGAGTTACCATTCCAGATCCACATCTTCATGCGTGGGTATAGTGGGTGTGCATAGTGGAGGTAGACAGGTCGTATTTTTATTTTCTATACTCCCAAAAGGCACAGCCTCAACTGGCCCAATGGAGAAGACTACAACTTATATCTTGACTGTGAACTAAAAGCAGTTATTTATGCTGTGTTGGGAAATGTGTTAATATGATTCTACTATAATAGAGTAAAATAAATAGGGAGTGTTTGATGATCAGAAAAATAAAAGATAGCAACAATTAACAAATCACATAAATCTATTTTGCCTTTCTAGCAGCCACATCTTTTCAAACTTCTCCTGTTTAACACCAGCCATGTAGCTGACCACCAGCCTGTACATGAAAAGACCCCCTTTTGCTCCTTGTGGACTTTGTTCACTTTTATGCTTTGGGGTACTGATCAGATTTGCTTGAAAATACTGAGTTAGAAAAATTTGGTAGGTTAGTAAGAAAATTCTCTGTCATATCGCCCTAGGAAAATCACTTTTCTGGAGTTTCAGGCAGGTGTTCAGGTGTCCGGCGACCTACGCTACAGCCAGTCAGAGCTGCCATTCTGGTGGGCAAGTTGCAGGCCTGACTTCAAAAATGCCATGGACCTTGTGACTTGCAGGAAGCCAGCTCCAAGGTGATGGGAGGGATTTTAGCTGGGACAAGGATATGGCTTAATTTGCAGCTTCCTGAATACAAGGGTAGATAGATGGGTACGTATTAAAATGTGAAAAATTATTTGAGTCCTAGAGACCACGTCTTTAACAGATGTAAATGAACTAAGTCCTCCAGAGAAGAATGCAGCAGCAGCAGCAAAGACAACAGCAACAAAGTCGCAGTATAAAGAACTAGACGTTACACACAAGTTTGCTTGTGATGAGACCGGAGCTTCAATAGGAGAAAAACTGAAGATCTGAAATTCGCCCTGTGCACTTCCAATCCCGATAGCGGTTCTTTACAAAATGATTAATGAGCAAAACAAAAATACAAAGTAAGATCAATGCTGATTTATTGTGTGTGTCAGATCATGGCAAGTCATGTGATTTGAGCATTTAAATCTGTTGAAAACTGACCCAGCACAGAAGCAGGGTGGGAAAAAAGTCTAGAGGAAAAATTGTCAGACAGGGACTTGAAAATAACTAGGGCGAAGACATGAAAAATGTAGTACTGAAGTTTCAAGGGGTAAAGGAAATTTTCAACAGAGAAAAAAATTATGAGAGTAGTGGGCTTGTAAGAAATACAAAATATCTAAATGATAAAAAAAAAAAACTAATTTCAAGAGATTGGATGAGCTGAAACACCTGAGGAAGGGGTTCTTAAGAACACGTGTGTTGGGGGGGTCATGAACTGGAACCGAGCCCCGGCAGACACGAGGGGACAGCTGCATTCATCCTGTTTGGGATTCTTTGAATATTTGAGTCTCCAAGTTGATCATTCAATATTTTTGGAAAAATTTCTCCCACTCTATTTTAAAGTGTTATTTCCATCATATTCTTAGACTTTTTTTTGCTTTTTCTAGTATCCAATAACTGTCCACGCACACAGACTACAAACCGCATGTTTATTTATCCTCTCACAAATTGTAACTCACATCTAGATTACTTATAATGCATAAATAGTTGTCAAACTACTGTTCGAGGAACAGTAATAAGATGAAGAATTTGTACATGTTCACTTGTCTTTGCAGTATTTTTTCTATGCCCAGTTAGTTGAATGTGCACATATGAAGCCACAGCCGTGGTGAGACACTATAGCAAATAACATGTAATAGTGTCCCAGAGCTCTTGAGTATTTGATTCCAATGTGTTGTATTGTTTTGGAGTTTTCCTTTATTAGTTTAGTTATTTCTGTTTTCCTAAGTGATATTTTTAAGCTGTTTCAATTCCACTGCTAGCGTAAATAACTGTACCATAACTGCCATGACTGCTCATACAGACTCAGAGAGAAAGTGCGTGCACACACACACACACACACACTCTTCTTGACAGAAGCAAGAAGTAAAATACAAGACGAAAGAAGCAGAAATATGCATTGTAGCTGACCTCTCATTATCAATTATTTATATAGAAAGCAGAACAGGTTTAAAGTACACAAGGAAAATTTCTGTTAATCCAGATTTCTACATCCAGAAAAAAGTATGCTTCAAATGAGAGGGAAAAACAATTTTTCAGAAAAGCAAAATCAAAAGAGAACATTGATTGTTAGCACACTTGTGCTACAAGAAATATAAAAGAAACATTTTCAGAGCAAAGATATATGACAACAGAGACTTAGATCTACACAAAGAAATGAACAGCTTCAGGAAGAACAAAATGAAATAAAATATACAGATGATCCTCTACAGGGTAACTGAGCATCAGTTTCTTTTTTCTTTGTAATAGTATGAAATCCATACCATTTTTATAAGAAAACTATACATTAAATATGAATTGTAGGCTTTTTCCTAGGCAAGTAAATTGCCGTGGGATATTCTCTTGCTGATGCCTGACAGTAGCAGGAACTCACAGTGCTCAGTCAGCTACATGATTGACCAGGCAAACAGCCGACACGCTACTGTGCTATGAGTGGGTTTTACACCACTGATGGCAAACTTTTTAGAGCTTTCAGTAACAGAAGCAGCCTGCTATGGCGCATGTGCGGTAGGTTCATCGCTGTTTTAGATACTGTTTTTACGTTTTCACGTTCCATCACACCAAGCAAGTATATACGTGAGATAATCACTGATTTACTAGAAATTAGCTTTCTGTTCAACGATTCAGACCAGCTGCAGAAGCAGTTACAATGTTATGATATTGAGAAATAGAACTACTGTAAATTAAGGAAAATATGGGCAAATACATACACACACACATATCATATACATGTATTACATATTTTATACATATATATAATTTTCAACAAATCTTAAAAATTGACTGTTGAAAGTAAATTGATTAAAAAGGAAATGCAAGGTTCATGACATATGTACAAGTCAAATATGTAAGAAAGCACAAAAAAACAGGAGTTTGTGCTTCAAAGTATTTAAGTGAAGACTTCTTATAGTTCCACCCAGTGGCATAAAGCTACCAGCATATATATATATATATATATATATAATATTTATATGATATAGAAATAAAATAGTATATATATAATAAAATTGTGTGTTTTAAGCAGCACAGCAAAACCTAAACACAAAAGAGTAAGTTAGTAAGTAGTTGAGGATATAAAATGAAATCTCAAATAATTTTATAGTATAAAAATAAAATATTTCATCAACAATACATCCACATTATCGGAAAAGTTAAAATATATTACTGAAGTGAAAGAAAAATTATTCTATCTACAAATATAAAAATGATAATACCTTGTGTTTAGAAACAACAGAATTTTTAATAAATACTTTAAAAAGTTATGTAAGTCACAAGTAACACATTTAAAGATGCTAGAACACTATTAACTACCACAGTAATGAAAATTAAACCACAGATGCATATTTTTACATGCAAACAAGAACAGATAAAGTTCAAATGTCTTACCATATTTAGTTTTAGCAAGAATGTGGAGGAACAAGTACTCTGATGCACTAATGCAAAATATTTAAAATCATACTGTCGCTAGGAGTTTGGCTCAGTGGCTTAAGCACCTGTCTGACAGGTGCGAGGTTGTGAGTTCAATCCCTGGTGCTGCAAAAACAAAATAAAATCATACTGTCATTTGGAAAGCAATCTGGCCATTTCTTAAAGGGTAAATGTTCTCTTTCCATAGGATCCAGTCAATCTACTTTTCAGTATTGCCCAAAGAAGTGAAAGAAATTATCCATATTCTGCGTGTACATAAATGTTCATAGAACATTCCTTTCTATTAACTACAAATTGGAGCTATCCTAAGTCTGCAGCAATAAGTCAATTGACAAACAAATGCTATGCCAGTATGCTAAAGTGTTTGGAATTCTGTACAACCAGAAGGAATTAACTATGGATATATGATAACATAGATGTATTTAAAAAATAATTATGCTGAATGAAAGATACTAGGACTTAAGCACCAGTCTGGTGTGTGATACCAAGAACCAAAACAAACCAACTCTTCAGACTACAAAGTACAGAATTCCACTTCCACAAAATTCTTGAAGTTCATACTTCTTTGTAGTGAAGGCAGATAGTTGTTGCTTGAGGATAGGTTGAAGCAGAAGAAAGGGAGTTAATTGTTTACAAGGAAATTTTTCAGGGCATTGTGCTGGCTTATAACTCAATTGTCATGTTTTTATGAGTAGATATTTACATTAAACTTATCTAATTTCATTTTTCTCAATTGCATGAATTTTGTTACATGTGCTCTTTCAACATGCTGTGGGCCAAACCAAATATATTAAATATACCTCGGTAAATACTACTCAACAATAGAAATAAATTACATGCAACAATATGTCAATCACAGCAAAGGCATTGTTGAAGGAAAGAAAAGAAGTGTCAAAAGCTACACGGTGTGATTGCATTTATAGGAAATTCTAGAAAAGCCAAACATTGGAACCTGAAATGGATCAATGGTTCTGACTAATAGCGGGGAAAGGTTAGATTGATTAGAGAGCAGCGGGAGGGGGTTCCTTGATTTTCTACATCTTTTCTATTGCAGTGTTTTCATAACCATTTACATCTGACAAGACACATAGAAATGTGCTCCTAAAGGAACTGAAGTGTGCCTATATAAATTACATCTCAGTAGTCCTGCTTTAAAGATGTATCGTAGGCACGTGTAAACAATGGTCTTTCTTATTCCTCCAAACAGCTGCATTCATATAATCAATAATCATTCTCTATGCTCAATGAAGAGGCAGGATGTACAAGCCAAATACATAAAAAATTGAATATGTATTCCTGCTTTTTATTCTGCTTTAGTGTCTTTCTCTTACATAAAAAAGAAAAAGCCATTTTGTTGTGCTATACTTACCACAGTCAGTCTGTGGAGAAGTGCTTTTGGGTTTAAAGTCGTGCAGGCCTAACATTTGCTTTTAGAATGAAGAAAAGAAAAGTGGAATCACTTATGTAAGATTTTCATCAGCTGTTGTATTTGTGTATTTAATTGATCATGTTCATTCTAAACAAATGTTTGCCACCCTTTCTCAAAACCTGGTTCGTAATTATTGAAAATTTCTTTGCTCTGTATATTTATAATATGTGTTATGGAAAACGATGGTCCCATTTCTATGTTTCCTGGATACAGAATTGTTTTCTGACATCAGTTGTGCCTTATGTAACCCTCTACTCCTCCTTTCAGAATTTCTCCAGGTACCTTTCTCTCCCTCACACCTTATATTCTGTTAGAACCTCTGTTTTCATACAAGGTCATTATTTTAAATATCCACACTGTGTTTGTGTACTGATCTCAGGACCACGACTCACTTCCTTGCTTAGATTCACACATCTGCTCCCCCATGTAATGGGGGAGCCATTTGGAACATTTTGCTACAACAATTAAAGACTAGACTTTTACAAGTCCGTTCTACTTTTGAAATAGTTGCTTTAGTCATCAGGTGTAAAGCAAAGAAAAAACCCACACATGTCATGCATTCAAACTCCATTCTATTTGCCAATCTTCCTTCAAGAAATTTGGCAACATACCTGCTGGAGTTTGTTCATTCTAATCAAATTTGTGTGAGGCTTCATACCATGTATTTTCAAGATGCTGTATAAAAAAAAAAAAAAAAAAAAGCAAAGGAAACTGAATTGCACCGTTGCCTTTTGCAGAAAATGGCTTTTCCAGACTTTAATTGTGCAAGCCCTGTCTGGTGTAAGTGAGCATTAACAACCATGGTAGGCTGAGTAATGGTTCCCCGAAGATATTCTGGTCATTTAGAACGTGTGACTGTGATGCTAATATGGAGAAATGGACCTTGCAGATGTGATTAACTTTTTAAAAATCTGCTGTATAGCATAGAGTTAATCAAGGACAATCTGGCATTATAATTTGTCTTCCTTTTACTGAATTAATCATTATTACTTTGAAGTAGCTCTCTGGAGGATTCTGGAGCACGATAGGTATGCGCTCCCTAGAGTCTGCACTGGCCACACATAATGCATAACAACACCCCAAATCACAATGGTATGTGGAAACCAATTTGCACAATCTTACAGATTTTAAGAGATAAGTACTTGAGAGTGGTTAGCGTTAAGATACTGGGCAGAACCGCAGTCTTCTGAACCCCAGGCTTGGAGGACACACTCTGACCTTGCAGGAGTTCACTCACATGCCAGATGGCAGGGCGCTTTGGTTTTTTATGGTTCCTCTTGCTGCGATTGTGTTGTTGTTGTTTCTGTTGTTGTTTTTGGTAGTTAGCATTGAACCCAGAGTGTTCACACTAGATACACCGCCAGTCTTTTTTTTTTTTTTTTAAATGTTTAAGACAGGATCTCGCTAAGTGGCTGAACTGCCCCAGCTGGGCTTGGATTTGCTGATGCTGCTGCCCCCGGCTCTCAGAACACCGCAGTGAGAGGTGTCCACCACCACACTGGGCAGGTAGGAGTCTTTGATTAGTGTGACGATGGTTCCTTTCAGGATAAGGGATCCAAGAGTGAGCAAAGAGTTAATGTTTCTTATGATCCCAAAGATTTTACAATTTTACAACTCAAAAACAAAAGGCATACTTGGAACGACTGATGCGGACAGGCATCTGCTCTGCCTAGCCAGTCAGTCAAACCAGTCAATCCGGGAGAGCAGAAACTCGGCAGCCTGAAACTTTTCCCAGCATCGCAGTCATTACTGATCTTGAGAATATTCATCTCTGTTACTTTTTTTGCCAGTGAAATCGAATTGTAAAGAGCAAAGAATCAAAGAGCAGGAAACAAGGATCCCTGATCATCTTTCCTCCCAACTTTTCTACTCAGAGTAGAGAAATTGTTTGATCTAAGATGGGAGAGTTGGGCTGAAGACATAGCTCAGTGGGAGAGTGTGTACTCAGCACTCACAGGACGCTGGGTTATATGCCCGGTATTAAAAAAGTGTTAAGAGTAAGGTATGTGTGCGTGTATGTGTGTGTGTGTGTGTATGTGTGTGTGTGTGTGTGTGTGTGTGTCTTTGTGCGTGTATAAGGTTGAACATCATTCCTTTTTCTTTTTTTTTACAAACATTCCCTATCAACTCTAAGTTTTCTGTGTATTTCTGTATTTACACTAACAAAATTAAGAGGGAATACATCACCTAGACAGCGATCTTTGCTTGGGGGATTTTGGTGTCTAATTCCTCTTGCTGAGCATCACAGGGAGAGTGAGTAGAAGATATTCTAAAGAATTTCAAGCAAAAGTTAAGGAAGCTGGGAGAGCGTTATCTCAAATTCTATTATTTCAGGGCAACTTGCAGGTAAATTGATGGTTCGCTTTCCTTTGGGAAGTTCTCAGGGTTTTATAGTTCTTGCAATAAATAGTCTTTGACATGTAATGGTGAGTGTTGAAAGATACAGATAGGGCAGCAAGAGCAGTTGCTTCAGGCAGTGAGAAGTGTTTGGATTTGGGGGATATTTTGAAGCTAAATCTTGCACACAGACATTTCTCAAACACACATACAAAGGCATATGCACAACAGCAGCTACATTTTTGTAGAATGTATTTGTTGGGAAACAGAACTTCAAATGTGTGCTTTATTTCTTAACACATATTTATTATCAACCAAATACAGTGCATTTCTAAGATATCTGAGAAATAAAGGAAATAAATATGACTTTGAAGAATTTAAATTTCAGTAGATTTTAGATGTTTTCAAGTTATACACTAAATGGTGAAGAATGCAAATGAATGAAGAGTAACAGCGTGTCGCAGGAATTTTTTTTTTTTTTTTTTTTTTTAGAAATTCATGATAAGGTCTACATTAAGCCACCCTGGGATGAGAGGCTAGCTTGTTTTGTCCTTTTTTTTTAATTTTAAAGAGAAAAAAACACACAAAAATCAAAAAACAAACAAAAGAAACATACAACAGCAACAGTACCAACAACAACAACAGCAACAAAACAATAGTGATATAGGATTTCAAGACAACGTGATAGTTATTTAAAATCAGTTGTTTTATTGCATATTGTTGTCTTCAAGAGTTGCTCAAATTATCAGATAGAGGCATGCAAAATTGATCCAAAAATGAGCTCTGTTTCTTTCCTTGAGCTAATAGAATTAGTAGTAAAATTATCTTAACTATCTTGTGTGTATGTGTATATATATATTTTTTTCTTTTCCTGGTCTCAGCTTAAGTCTGATGCCTTGCCAGTACTTGCTATGCAGTGACATAATTCTCTCACAGTCGCATGGGTCACTTCTGCGTTACCAACGAAGGAGTCCTTCTCTCATCAGCAAAAGCCCACAGCCTCATCAGGATCAGATCCACTCGGGGTAATGTCCTTGAATCCATTGATTGTGAACATTAATGACACTCTTAGAACCCATTCTGACTTGGCAGGGAATGTAACCTGGTCAATAGAGTGACATTTCATTAGAATCACACAGGTCCTTCCCCATATAAGAAGAATAATCGTTCATATTGTGTTCAACACAGGACGTGAATCTTGAGTCCCATTTTCAAATTCTGCCTACCTTGCTCCTAAATATCCAAAAATGAATTTTGCAGTTAACACTATCCCATCCTCCTCTGTGTTAGTAGCTCTTGCTATTCTGTTCCTGGTAGCTTATGTAATGTTACCATTATCCAACAAGTGGCATTACTAGTAATATAGGTGTTTACTAAATTCCTCTGTACCCTTCACACAGATCACACCTCCCATCTCTTTCTGCATGTTGTATTACCTACTTGGTAACCATGTACTGAACATGCCCTGGTCTCAGCTCTCAGTTTGGACCTAGTGAATCAAATTGGAATAAAATAGACAAGAACTCCAGTCGCCAATCCAGTATCACTGCACTGAGTTAGATATTTATCCTTATTTTTGTACTGCAATTGCTTTAAACTTGGTCTTTTTCTTTTCATTCCATCATGGTAACCTCTTCTACAAATCCGTATTAGAATGTCAGTAATGCATATCTAACGTATCTTTTAATTAATTGAGCTAATGGCTACAATTTAGATCTATATTGTGATCGCATTCATTGTGGATATTGGTACCTGTACAAGAATATAACCTGATTCTTTTTTTTCGTATTCCCCTGCCCTCCTTTCAAACCCTAATCGTCTCCTTATTCACAAAAGCTTTGTTTCCATTTTTCCTTCTTTGCTAATTACAGTTTCTTTTTTATATCTTAAGTATTATTCTCTATTACATTACAAAATATAATCATATTAAATTTTGACTTTTGGTGCTAATTGGACTTCATTCAAACTTCCTCAAACAAAATGAACTTTTTTTTTCACTGTCATTCAAATGGAAATTTTTGAGAGCCGTTCTGGCTTCAATTGGTTTCTGGTTTCGGGCTTTGTTCTTTCAGTCATTATAACAACGTTTCTGAGACACATTGTCTGTGGATCCCCATGGGCGACGGTCGATTGCTATAGTAGTTACTGCTGTCAGTAAAGTAACACACAGTCTGGCAGGGGGACTGCCTTGAATGATCACATCCACATCCAGAAAACGGTGTCACTTCTATCAAAATCATAGGAATCAAATATAAAAGGGAATTGGGTTTCCATGAAGAAATTTTATTTATTTTAGAAAAAGAGCATGACTGAGGTATTAAAAGCAAACAACACTGTATCCAAGAAATGGAAAAATTAGCCTAGACCATTTAGCTGGACATACAGCTTCTTTTATATTGCTCCAACATAATTAAGCCTCTCCATTGCACACGCTTTGAACAATATGAAGTTCCAGTGGCATCCATCTGTTCTCTAAATCCCCCATCAGTGCTTCCATCTCCTAGTTTCAGCTCTAGTTGTTCTGTCTGGAAGGTGCCCTCTGCCCTTTCTTCCAAGGAAACTTGTACTCTTAATGGGGAAAATCTCTTATTCGACAAAACCAGTTTCATTGTGAAATTGTTCTTGCCTCTTGGGCAGAATTAGATGTCACCTTCTCTCTGTCTACAGTGACACCTTGTGCAGTGCTCTATTTGGACTTTAATTGTGTCTGGTAACTTTCAGTTTACATTGACTCTTTCACTATAGATGCAACTTGAAGTGAAAAGACCTACCTTGTTCAATCTGGTATCTCTAATATCTAGAGATGTCCATGAATACCAGGTCTCAATAAATATGTGCTGAGCTATTAACGACAAAACAAAGCAAGAATGGCATTCAGATGTCACCTTGCAAGTCAAAATGATGGTACCCATTGCCAGATATTCTCTGAAAGTAGATTAAACATTTTAGGAAAAAAGGGTAGCAGGTAACATTCTCTAGCCAGAACTTCTTTTATTCTTAATCACCTATGATTTTAACTACAGTTTTCCAAAGATGAATTGGGAAATATTCTCTTGTAGGAAGGCAACTTTGCCAATAATGATGATGAGCCTCCATTCTTAAATGGCTTCACCATAAATGAAAACTTTGTAAAAGCCTTCCATTAGTCTGGAGATGTACCATTTTTGTCCAGGTAGGCTATTACAAGCTGTCTCATCAAAAAATAAAGATGAACATACAAGTTTCATGCTTAAACTCTCCAATCCAGGTCACTATACAAATTCTGTGCTATATTTGTTTCTACCGCAAGGTACTGGGAGGGAGCTAGAATTAGATGGAGAAACAGAATTTGGAGACAGGTGTGGGACTAGGCAAAAAGAATGGGACTTTTCAGGTTGCTAGGAGTTCATAGCAGGTGACTATCTTTCTATACTTGATTATAAAATTATGATATTAGATGTGACAACAAAGATCATCTGTTTTGTTTTCACAAAGTAAATAGCACAGGGACATTATGCAAAACCTAATGACACATACCAAATAAGCAGTAAAGCGGTGACACGAATCCTCTGCCACCTCAACCCTTATATGTATGTATTCATAATGTTTATTCACAATCCTTCAGAAAGGTTTTTAATTGACATCAGCACAATCCTCACGGAAAAACACTAACAATAGATAAATGCAGGGATGTCATTTGAGATATTATGCACATAAAATTTCTCCTATCTATTATGCATCAGGTAATTCATCTGAGCATCCTCTTGTTTGGGATTTCTCAAGTAGGGGGTGATAAGTTGCCAATCTCCTCCACAGTGAGAAATCTGCAGGAAGTAGAGAGTGCTGAAGGTCTAAGCAGAGGTTAAACTACCCTCACATCTGCTCTTTTTGTACTTTGCACCCAGAATGTCTAGTAACTACTTAAGACACATTGATGTCTCCCTGCAGAGGACATGACCCTAATATCTTTCTTAAAAGGATGCACATCTTAATAGGTGTGCCCACATACAGACAAGTGTAGGATAAATGTGGATATAAACAAAACGCAAGATGGAACCAAGGAAAGATAAGCAGAAATATGAGGCTGCTAACTTGCATAAGGGCCTAGACCTCAGTTTCTCCATCTGTCTGAAATGATTCGTTTGGAGATGATGGTGTAGACTGCTGTAGCTTGGAATGAAAGTTCAGTGTGTGCAAAGCCAGCGGACAGTGCACCCGGAAGCCCTGCCATCTCTCTGCTCCGCCCAGGCCCTCGATCCTCCTTGCTTGCCTCAGTCTGTTTGATCGCTGATGCTGCTACAATCTTGACTTAAAGCGCATCCTGCCTTGCTCCTAAGGAATATACTTCTCTGCTTGCTTTTCAGTATTCTGCTTTTTCTCAACAGTTGGAGAAAAACGTGTTAAATTCTGATTTAGTGACTGCTGTATCACGTCAGTAAATTGTATTTAACTTTTTATGAGGCCCTTCTTTGAAATCCGCGAATGTGCAACTTTTTCCTGTCCTCCTTTCACCACTCCTTTTCTGTTTTATCCTTCCTGGGCTTCCTCTGAGGCCATTTCCCCAGAGAAAACCTTCAGCGCTCCGTGCTCACCTTCTGCCCCTTCGTGAACTGTTCCATTCATCTCTCTGTATAACAACGGCACACGAGACTCAAAAAAGTGATCAGAACTTACTGACTACCAAAGGTATATGTTTAAATCAATCTTTTGAACCTCCCTCATATAGGAATGCCATTTAAAAGCAGCAAAATCAGAAAGAATAGGTCCATTCATTAGTTATGAGCAACTTCAAAACAAAAGGCCTTTATCTCAGGACTGAAAAAAGTCCCAGATAAATTCCAGACCATTTCTACACATGCCAGAGCCAGCAAGTTCTCAGTTCAAGTATCAGCACTGCCATTTACTGACCGTGACCTGGGCAAGTTACTTACTCTCTCCAATCCTTGCTCTCCTTCACTGTTAACTCTAAGTCACACGACATATGCAACAATTTTTCAAAAATGTCAAGTACTTTAGTTTCACTCCTTCCTAATATTTCCAGTGGCTACAAAAGGGGAAAGAAAGACAAGTAATAATTGTAATAAACTTTTAGACATCTTTTCATTCCAGTTGCACCTGAAACACTAAACCAAGATGAATTTACACTTTTCCTATATTTTGACATTGCATATTTGGTCAAGGCAAATTATTTATAGATGCTAAAGAAATAGCACCAGTATAGTAGCAATAAGATAACATGAAACATGGGCTTTCTTATGGAACTTGGCCTTGGACAGGTGGTTGCTGTGAGGGGATTCTAAGCTGAGCCCCACTGCCTTTGCTCTCATGTCGTTCTCGATGGTTGTCATACTGATACAGGGGAATGAAACTCCCGACCTACTAGATGTGCCATACGAATCGTGTTCTCTTACTTGAAGAATGAATTTTAAGAACAATGGAGGTTAAAAGCAGAATATATTCATTGAGAGAAAGAAAGTTTCTGCCTGGGAGAGAGACAGAAGGGGTCCTGAGTGGGTTGCCAAAGACTCTGCCATTTTAGGGACTTTTATAGAGCAAAACCATGATGTGAGATGAGTCCAACGTGGGGAAAACATGGGAACTTGCAAGGTGGGCATAAGGTGGGACAGAACTATGGCTAACCAGTAAGATTAATTGCTCAGGTAAAATTGATTAAATCAGGGACAAATGAGGAAGCGAGTCATGCTGCAAGCCAACACACTTACAGAGCAGTAACTTTTCCCTTAGTGTGTTGGAATGGTGACTCTTGGCTTCCTCGGAGTGACAGAGACCTATTTAGAATATCAATCCTTAGGATGTGGGTGCAATTGTTTGAGTTTTGTCTTGAGGCCTGGCCCACAGCAGGAGGTGTCTGTCTACCCCACAGCAGCAAGGTATCTGGTCTTCTGCACTGGCTCCTTCGAGAGCCCAGCCCTGTCTCACTGCCTATAATATTTCTAACTAACTCAGTTGCCTGTAACAGTATTACACAAAAACATCGATTGTCAGATATAATTAGATTTCACTCCTGTCAGCATTAGGATAGGGAATTATATTAGGGTACGAATAGAGCAGGAAGTAAAGAAGAAGAGAAGAATTCAGTGTAACGGCGAATCTTTTATACTGAGTTGGAGGGGGCCACAGCATGACCTAGAATAGACTATGCAAAGTGAGAGCAATCCGGGATCCACTCAGTGATAATGGAATTGAATTCTACCATTCTGGACGATCTTAGAAGTATATTCCTCCCCAGAGCCTCAAGGTTAGGACCAATACCTTGACTTGGACTTATGAGGCCCTAAGCAGAAAGCCAGATAAGTCTGCCTGGAGTTCTGAACTGAACAATTGTGAGATGGTAAATGAGCATGGTTTTAAAGTGCCGTCTTGTGCCAATTTTCTACCCAGCTGTCTTCAAATACCGTAAGAGATTTTTGATGGGAATTCCTTAGAGTGCCTAAGGCTGATATAGAGCAAAAATCAGATAAAGTACTCTACACTCTGCTAAAATTTTCTGGAGGTCTTGAGTTTATGTCCTGACTCCCAGGTGAATGCAGATTGTGTGAAATGTAGAGTAAGCTATAATATTCAATGTAAATTGAATATGATGGGAGAAATGAAAAGGGCTTGTTTAAATGACTGCTTATCCTAGCTGACTGAAATTGCAATGTTGCGAGTAATCAGTGTCTCCCAAATTCTATAATTGTCATGTAATGCACCTCAAAAGTTTACAGAGCATTCAAATGGATTATACTTGGTGCTATGTTATCAACAGTAGGCCAGTGTACCAATAATATGCCAAGAAAAAGAAGACAATGCAAATGAATTTGGGAAAAAATACAGAAAGTCATGCGGCAGTATAAATATGATTAGGACAAACAGATCTTAGTGACTAGAATTGTCTTTCGAGTTATAACCATTGTCATCTATTCAGATATGACTAATTTTCCAACTACTGGGCCGCTTATATCTTCGACATTTAGCAAAACTGGCTTCTTGGTTCAATACTTTATATACTAGAATACTTAAAGGTGGTCCTGATAATTCCTAAATTTGGAGATTATGTTCTCATTCTGTCTCTAGTGAGCTATGATAATGGTTTTATTTTACTTTCTGAAGCTCCCATTTCTTTTCTAGTCAAAGTTGGAAATTTTTCTGCTACTCTAACACTAAACTCATAATGTTAGTGTGGAAGAAATCCATCAACAGGGTGGGGCAACTCACAAGGTTCTATGTAATTTATCGCCAGCTTAAAATTTAGGTAACCTTACTTTCAAGAGATCTCAACTTTGTTGTCTGTATAAATTTTGGCTAGGGCCTTTTAACAAATTCTTTCTATTTATTTGGCATTTTTGCCTCTTCTAATTCAAAATCACATAGATTTTCTACAAAAAAGTATTAAACATTGTGCTGTGTTACTCCTACATTATCACACTTTACCTGTTATTATATTTCATGACCAAGGTAGTAAAAAGGGAATCCCCTATGTGTGAAGCAGACAAAGTTATTACAGTGATGGATTTCAGAAACAGAGGTTGTACAAGTGGGCAAAGTCCTCAAAGTAACTTTTGGGAAGGATAGAATGTCCTATAAATTGATCAAAAGTTTACAAGTATTAAGTCTTTCTCTTCAAATCCGGTTAAATAATTATAAAAAATTCAGAATCAGTATGATAAATGGAATAAATTGAATTTCTTGAATGTGGAGAAAAGCAGATGTATTTCATACAATGATAATGCAGAAGAACGTGTGTAAATACACAGGATATTTGTCATAGCAAATTCTTTTATAAAGACATGAAATGCAATACATTATTCTAAACATCATGCATTTCTTAGGTAATTTGCATACCACAACCATTTTATGAGGTAAGCATAGTAATTCCCGTGCTACAAGGCATACCAGGGTGGCATACAGGCTAAGCAGCTTGCCAGCCTGAGGTGCCCCATGCAGAATAGCAGGAAGCTCTGAACCAGCTCCTGTAAGCAAAAGCATTTCTCCCATCAGAGAGTTGGCTCACACCCACATTCCATAAAAAGCAGTAGGCCAGTTCCTTCTAAAGAAAAAGAATAATAATAAAAATCAACAAACTTAAAAGAGATGCTGCTGACTTCTCATATTCGTTCTGGGGTGCTGTTGAAACCAGTGTATGAGAACAAGGTTGCTCCAATTCCCACAAGAAGTATCTGAGTCTGAAAATTTGGAAGCTGTCACACACTAGGAACAGGATATGTGCTGCCCCGTGGGAAGCGGTGCACAGGAATAGGCTGGAGATCATGTCACTGCGCAGGAACTTCTTACCTGCTCCCGTGTTCAGAGAAAAGGCAGAAATGGATGTCTTGGAGGCATTTTGCGTCTTCATGGTGAATTTGTTTCACTTCCCACAGGTCCAGGACTAAACGAAACTGAGAGCCTGCAGAGTAAACGACACATCTGGGGATCCTTGATGGGAGTTTAAACCCATCATGCGTTAACTTTATGTTTCAAGAAGTCTCGGAAGGCAGAGATCGAACGGCTATTGAGTTTGACCAGAGTAATGGTAGGAGAGAAAAATAAAGATAGGTAGAAAAAAGATTAGGAAAATCACAATTTTAAAATTGCACTTTTAGTAAAACTGCAGCTTCAGGATATAAAGTTACCCACAGTTATCCGTATCTGAGCCCTTGAGGGGCGTGTCTGCTCCCTAGACTTGTCTGTCTGATTTTTTCTTTTTCTTTTTTCTTTTCTTCCAGGCCCATCATACCTAAATCTGTGAAAGATACTTTAGGTCTTGAAGTTAACCTGTTTAACGAGGTCTGGTGGGGTGGGCAGGCTGACCTTAACACAAAGTAATGGATTCAAAAGGTTCAAGGAATGTTCTTTGATCATTTTAGATCATTGGTCTTAAAGCATCCTTCCAAAAACAATGATTTGCCCCCAGTCCTGGGACACAGTGAGCTCTCTCAGAGCCCCTGCGTCTATGTCCTCCTGCCAAGCACCTCTGTAGCTCTGCCTGACAAAATCTGTGCCTCTCATTGACACTTCCCGAAATTCTTTCTCTTGCGCGAGAACGAAGAACCTGTTTGAGGGCCAACTGAGGACACCTCCACAGCTTTGGGGGAACTCCTCAGACACCGATAATATGACCTTTCTTATATGTGGCACTTTAGATCATCTCAAATTTGCTACACTACAATAGTGGAACACGTGAGAATTTGGATAAAGCTAGAAATTAAGAAACGCCTATCACTTACTTTATCCACTTCATAATATTTACGCACTTTAGGGTTCTGGAAAAAATAATGATATTCTTATATAATGATAAAATATATTCTAGATATAAGCAAAAATCCTTTTTATAACTTTTCTTTAGATGCAGCAAGTTTAATATTGGAATCTCAAGTACCTTTAAATGAAAATCATAATTATTTTAAAACAGGAAAATTTAGGATAAATTTACAGGGACCAAAAGAAAGTAACTGAAAGTAAAATATATATATATAATTATATTAAAATATATAATATGTATTAATAATATATTATATATAATTCATATTAGTTATATATACAATGTATATATGTACACGCAACTTTAGCTGCCTTTCTTGAGTTCTTATTAAGGATGCTACCAATTAAATAGATAATTGGGAAAGTAGGAGTTATGCAAATAAAAGATGGACTGAAGCAATTTTAGAGAAGTGACAAATGACCCCACATAAAAGAAACTCTGAATTTTCTGCTGTAATACTTAGCACTTGTTAAACTTTTTAGAAAAGCAACATAGATGAAATTCATAAATCTTGACCACACCCCTCATGTTAAGGCTAGCTATAAATTTATTAGTATCATTTTAAGTTTAATAACTCCATTCTTGCTAGATTTTTCTGTGTATTAATTGTTTTCCTGAATGTCAAATTTTATTGGATTTTCTTTGGTTGTATCTTCTTATCATCTCAACTGAATGAAAATAAACTATCAACAAGAACCATATACTGTAACCTTCAACTTTGGAGCTATCCAAAGAAAAAGCAATAAAAGTTAAGGGGTAGCATTGTTTACCAGATATGTGTATAATCTTCAGAAAGTCCAGAGACTTCTGATTTTGCTTTCTTATCTACAAAATGGAATTGGTATCATGTTTGCCTCCCTTAACTGTTTCATGTTAGATTTTTGCCTTTAGTATTTCACTGGTTCGATTATAGGTAGAGAGATAACATGGTGAACAAAACCAACATAAGCTTGTACCCTTCTTGGCCTTATATTTGAGTGTAAAAGAGACAAAATGAACAACAGAGCAAGGGAAGGAGAGACTATCCTAAACTGTCAAGGGCAAAAGATGAGAATATTATCTGGGCACCAAGGAAAGTAAACCTAAGAAAATGATGTATTTAAGAAATACGAAATACTATTACAGGTAGAAAATTATTTTTTAAGTATTGGAAATGCTTGTGTATACAGAAAAAAATAACATAACCTAACGGTTAGATGAGAAACATTAAAAGAAAACTGCAATACTACTTGAAATACAACCTTAAACTCATATTCGATGTGCACACAAGACACTGGACTGGGTTGCAGACTGAAATGAAGCTGTCAGGAAGTTCTCCAGCCAAACCAATGTTGGCTCAGGGGCTTATTGGAATAGTGTTGCTATCCTTCTTTCTAAACATTTCAGGGAAAATATAAATGAGACATTCTCCCCACCAACCAGAAGCACAATTATTTACTCCAAAGGAATAAAAAATATTTGGTCCCACACAGAGGTCCCAATGGTAGGCAGTCACTTGCAGCCATTTACTGGGAAGGGGAAAGTGCATGTAGTCTGTATTTGAGAAGTATTCCCTGGATGTTATTTCCCAGCTCTGCTACACAAAATCTGTTTAATGAGTTTGCTGCTTCTCAAGCAGAAAATACTGAGCCACTCTCTACCTTAGTTCTATGTATCAAATACACACTGTTCAATGTGCAAAAGACTCTCCGTCACGTCTAACAATTGTTAACGCATCTCCCCCACAGCTGACTTCATTCCACCCTCCTTATTATTTAGGTAATGGTAGTACCAGTGGGATTAAACACTGCCCAATGGTTTGCCCATGGGGAAGCAGCTTCACAGATGGATTTGTTTTAATCTGATAGTTGGACTGTGCTCCTGGACAAATGAAGACATCACTCCCTGCATTCCCAGTGGTCAGGGGATACCACAGGCATTAGGTAGTGAATGAAGAAATGGAGGTGCTGTTATAAATTGTTCTACAGACTATAGGGTGGTGTGAAGCAGAGGTGTTTCTCATCATTTTCCCAAGTGTCACTGCAGTTGCTGTCAGATAGGTCCACGGTGTGATTTTTAAGACCAGCCTAGGCAAGAAACCTCTTTTATGACCTCGTGTTTTTGGAATGCAGCTGGTGAGCACAAATTCAGGCTGTGACATCCTGTGGGCCTTGCAATCATCGTGCGTCCACACAGTTTACACAAACACCCAGCAAGCAGGCAGGCTGCCCCACCTCTTCCTTGCACAAGTGCAGGGCTTGCTGGGTAGCTCGTAGAGATCCCTGGGTCTGTGTACACCAAAGAGTGTGGCGGTGAACACCTTACCACCGACGCAAAGTCTGGTGTGTTTCTTCCTGCATTCACCTAGTTTCCTGTTTAACAGCAACTGGGTATATTTACTTCTGTCCTCACAGAATATAAAGTTATTATTGTGCATTTTTGATCATTTACGCAAGGTTTGGCTGTCATACTTTTACTCTGATGCATAAATACCATCTTCGATGAATCAACTCAAGTGTGCTGACTTAATAATTTGAATTTGACAGGCCTGTTCATCAGTACAAGATAATTTTTGTTAATGTAACAATCATTGTCATGACTCCATTTTCCCTGACCCTGGGGACTGTTGTTTTAATTAAATAATGTAATTTTTTCCTATAGTCATTCATACCAAGAATATATTGGCATCTGTTATAAATCTGTCCTGGGTGTGAGAATTTCTGTTCCAAATGATCATGACCTACATGTGGTGTTTAGAGTGGCATTTACACTTGACTGACTTAGGAAACCAGCCTGGAAATTGGTGGAGCATAATTTTAGGTGTGTTCGGGGGTGTTGGGAGAGTGGTCCTTGGGTCTGTGTCTGACCCTCCATTACGGCTCTCTTCTGCGCTGCTTTCCAATAACCATACACCAAGCATCTTTGCTCCCTGTGCCACGCTCCCACCATGTTTCTGCTTTGGAACACTGCAACAATGGGCTACAACCATAAGCCAAATTAAAGCTCTCCTTCTTTAAGTGGTGGGTATCAACGTTGTGTCAATGGGAAAATGGATGAATACAGGAAACTGTTACCAAAGAAGTGGGGCTGTTGTTGTAACTGTACTTGATTATGTGGTTTGGAAGCCTTTGCAACTGGTTTGCATGAGGAGCTAGAAAGGTTTAGTAATGCAGAGTTCAGAGGGCATGGCATGTAATAAACAAAACCTGATGGGGGATGCTTTCTGGAGCTCAGATGTCAAGAATGGTGACAGGAATGTCGACAATAGAGGCCAGGGTCAAAAGATGAGTTTAGAAGAATCCCATTGACAAGGAAAAGTTCAACAAAAAGGAGCAGATCTTTCATTTCTAATAGGCTCATGTGTCCTACCTCATTCCTTTAGAAATTCTGTTGAGAATAGGGATCTTCAGAAAATTTGTCATCTTTATCCCATTTTAAATATTAATACCAGTGACAATCCCTTACCAGACAGAGTCTGCCTATCTGCTTTCTGAAGTCACTTTCCTCAGTCATAATACCTGATTTCTTTCTAGATACCATGATCAACAGTGGAAATATTTGCTTTTACAGAGGAATCTGTTAATGATTTTCAAGCCTGTGGTCTCATCTAATGAATCTGAACAGACTACTTACTCTCAGATAACCAAGCCAACCTTGTAGGAATTTTGACCTCATATGAAATTCAGTATACAAAATATATATAAAAAAAAATTGACCACCCAGACCATTTGAGATTAAAGAAACCAGGTCTATCAGATTTTTTTCCTTTCTTTTTGTTAATAAGGTAATATAAAAATTATGGAGTTTTTCTTGTAGCTTTCATTTTTTAATCAACTTATTACCACTCCCTTCCCATACTTACTGGGACAAGTAACATGAAAACACTGTTGTCTGAATCTTCCTATCAAAAGAAGTATCATGATTTCTACATGAGCAATAAAGGTTGAAAAAATTCCTCAGAAATATATTTTTCCCTAATCATTTCTATCAAAACTTGCATTAAAAATTAGCTAATGTGATTGGAAAAGACCAAGAAGTAAAAAGTATACTAATTAGAAAATAAGAAACACAACTGTCTCCTTTTGCAGTTGTTATGGTTGTCTACATCGAAAATATAAATGATACTACAAAAACACTGTAAGACCTAGTAACTATTGAGATCACAAGTTGAAAGATCAAATAGTTACATCAATTGTACACTTCTATCCTAGTACATTGCTATTATTTCAATTTTATTAAATTGAAAATTGAAATAAAAACAAAACAAGACACAGTAGTATCAAAATAGCATTAGATATGAATCTAACAAACATTACCAAATTTGTAGGTTAACAAATGACAGTGTCAAATTAAAAGGCTTCTGCACAGCAAAGGAAACAGGCAGAAGAGGAAAGAGATTACCCACAGAATGAGAAAAAAATCTTTAGCAGCTGCACCTCAGAGAACTAATGTAAAAAATATAAATAACTAAAAAAAAGTCTGATGCCCCCCCTCAAAAAAAAGACTCAATAGAAAAAATGGGCAACTGAAATTGATGAACATTTTACAACAAAAGATATAGAAATGGTCAATAAATATATGAAGAAATGTTCAACTTTACTGGCCATTAGAGAAATGCAAATTAAGACAGCATAAAAAAATAGACGACATCAAAGTTTCATCTTATAGAAAGAGGGAATGGTTATCATCCAAAAATCAATATCAAAGTGCCCCAGTGAGAATGAAACTCTCCCACATTGCTGGTAGGAATGTGATCTAGTCCAGCACTATGGAAATCAACAGGGAGACTGACACTTGCCTTCTAGGTTCCTTTCCCAAAGAATCAAAGACATCATATTGCAATAATACAATGGCAGCCATACTCATAGAAGCACGGTTTATAGTAGCTAATTCTTGGCAGTGAACTACATGTCCACCAACAGATGAATGATTACAGGAAATGGGATATCTATACCTAATGAAATATTATTTGACTAAAAACAAGGATACATTTGAGACAAGTGTGGGAAATGGATGTATTTTGAAGCCTTAATGTCAAGTGAAATATTTCAGGCACACAGTTTAAATATCATTTGGTTTCTCTTCTATGAGAAATCCAGAGTAGAAAGAAGAACAAAATAAAAGATTGGTAAGTATAAATGGAGATAGAACTTTTGCAAATGGAAAACGTTCTTCTATTAAAAGGTGTGTGGACTGCTTCCATGCGATGATGTACATGGAGTTTCCCAAGTACCCCGGAGTACAGGTTCTGTTGGCCCTTATTTGCTGTTGGGCGTGGCCGGGAGTAAATGGGGTCGTCATGGCAATGGGGATGTGTGAGAAGCCGGTATAAAGAAAGAAGATTGATAAAGATTTAAATGTGAACATCAAAAGATAAAGTCTCTTAAAAACCAAATAGTGAAGCCAGACGTGGTGGTGCACCCCTCTAATCCCAGGACTCGGGAGGCTGAGGCAGGAGGATCCTTGCGAGTTCCAGACCAGCCTGGGCTACAAAGTGAGCTCAAGGTCAGCCTGAACTTCACAGTGAGACCTTGTCTCAAAAAGACACACACACAGAAAAAAATGGTAAATGGACCTCATGAAGATTATTAGTATAATTTTGTGGTTGTTACAGGTATGGGACATGCATAAGGTTTTCTTGTCCCCAATTCCAGGCAAAGAAATACAGTCACTGTAAAGTAATCAAAGCAAAACAGCCTGTTCCTATGGAAGGAACAGGCGGAATGCTGGAGTATTGAAACCTGTGCTGATATCAACCAGTTTTCTGAAAGTGTTATGCAAGCGGAGGAAAATCCTATACTGTGCAAGCCACGCGCATCGCATCCACCTTCTCTCCCCACTAGGTGCAAGGTGAGGACTGGTGTGCGAATAGAAGTCCAGGAGCACTAAGAACGTCTCAGCTTCACAGTCCACACCAAGACCTGCCTAAAACTGGACAGTGAGAGCAGAAAACTGTCCTGCAGCTACCATAGCCTCTAACCCAGTAAGGAGCAATGGCTACCCGTGGTGAGACTATGCAAAGACTCTATGTGCTAGGGACAGGAAGTTGGAGCTAGAAGAAGAACACTAAGAAGCAACTGTGATGTTTGGGCTGCACTAGACTCAGTGACATCAGCGGTTCATCTCTGGAGGCACTGGATTCGCTGTGTGCCTGAAGGCACTGCAGAAACCACCAAAACAACACTCAACTTCACTACTGACTGCACTGCCTTCATCCCAACACTGAAAGCCCAGGAGAGAAGAGGCGTGCCTATTTCTGGGTGTAAACATATATATGTGGTGGCTTTTTGATGTGTATACTTGAAGAAGCTAAACTTCATGCCCTGGAATTCCTTTTATTTCTTTTTACAATGTTTCTTCTTAGGATGGGCCATGAGGGAGACTTATGGAAGATCTGAAGGCTAGAAGAGAAGGACAAATGCAGTGCTTCTTTATCTGTTGTCTTATTTCTATGGTCCTTTGACGCTCCTTCAATTTCTCTGCATCCGCACCAAATGCGTGCCTTGATCTTTGACAAAGAGCACCAGATTCCACAGGAAACGTCTGTTGACAACAACAGAGGCAGTAAAACCTGACATGAGCTTTAGAATGTTTTCGGAGGACGGCAGCTCATGCTCATGAGTTGCACTAAGATGATGATCTACCAACTTGACATTTCTCATCCTTTTCTGACCGTCTTCCCTGGTCCCCAAACTGCACAGATCCTGTCCCATGTAACAGGAGCCACTTTCAATTTAGTGTGACAATCCAGCTTTGCATTACTTACCTAGCTCATGCTCCACATTTCCAAGCGTTAAGCCATGAAAAATGAAAGTTCCTAAACAAAGTGCAAAACCGTAGCTGTGGTCACATATTTGTTCATAATAAACTCTCATCACATCGCCCTGCACAATTCTCCAGGTTTTAGTCTGTTAATTATCAATTGTTCTTCTTTTCAATACATGGATATCAATTATCTTTCCTAAACAGGGAAGCAAGGCTAAGACTTTTAATAACAGTGACACATGACAAAATCCATTTCTACCATCATGTCAGTTTCAGCCAAATGCCTGACCTACAAAAAGATGTTCATCACGACCTTTTCAATTATCAGGCTGGTTAAAGTACCATGAAAGCAAAATTACATAGCCACAAATCTAATCTTGGAGATGTATTTTCCAGAATAGGCAAGAGGTTCATCAAGCAATTTTCAAACCTCTCTAATGTAGAAAAAATGAACTACTGGTGTAGAACAAACAAGGGAAATAACAAAGAAAAAATGATGCTAAAACCTGATTAACACTGTGAAAGGCTGTTAGCTACTCAGGCAGCCAAGAGTGTGATTAGCTCACATTTTTCTTTCTGCATTTCTTCCCATTTCCTAGGAACACGGTGATGAAAAGTTTCCTTCTTTACATTAAGTGTTAAGTGGGTCATTTGCATGAGTGTCCTTGGTATAGTGTGACAGAGAGCCCTAGGATTCCTACAGGCAAGAAAGCTCAGTAATGGCAAAAATGTCAAAAGCCCTGACAGTTACTACCTGCAGAATTAAGTCTGAACATTCAGATTCCTAGGGTTAATGCACCATCCTCTTCAGTTCAATTACCTAAGTGCGTTTTAGAGGTTTTCAATTTTCCTGAAGTGTAATTTTCTATTACCAGACCTTTTTTCTTTCCTCAGCTCTGACATTTAGCATCTTTGTGAACTTGGGTGGGTTATTTCACCTTCTTAAGTCTCAATTCCCTTCTCTTTACAGCAGTTTAACAACTTTACTAGCCACTCAACTGATTCATGATAAAATTTTAGAAAGATTATAAACTTTGAAAATGGGTTGTAGATATTTCAAGATGAGCAAATAGTAAAGACTGCAGTGGTCCTAGAAGAATTCCATGGGAGATTTGAGGGATAGAATTGAGAAACAGCAAGGACATAAAGAGCAAGGTGTCCGTTGTTTCTGTGATTGAACTGCAGAACATGACTTGACTGAGGGGCAAGACGGACTTTTGACTGCTTCTCCCCAAAATGAAATTATACACCCATGCATACACATGACAGCACGAGGGATTGATGGTTTCTGCTGTGAGAAATCCCCAACGGCTTACTCCAGGAAACATAGGAAACACATAACAAGAAGTTAACAAAGAGGGACCCAAGAGCAGGCTACAGTACCAACTTTCACCAGATTTAATAGTGACAACAAGAGGGAAACCTGCAAGTTTTTTTCTCAGTATTCACAACAAGATGGAAGTTTCTATTTTTCAACCAACCTACAAATGCACATACAGAGAATAAAATGTTACTGTGTTTTTTATAACCCAAGCATGATAGATTGTCAATGAATATGCACACATACAGACACACACAAATGTCTTATTTTGAGATAAGAATTAATTTTTTGATTAAAAATGAACTTGTGAAATTATGAACATGTGATCTAAAAGGGAGAATTTAAACTTGGGTATGCATAGTACTTTTCTCTAGGAATCAGTTTTGCTGAGGAATTTAAATGATTTAATAGAATGAATTTTAGTTTTACTATCAAAAGTGATAACAAGAAATAAGTGGAGAAAGAGCAACAGAATTAAATTGATGAACTTGGTATTTTAAAAATTGTATTTATTTGTAATTGGCATGCAATACTTCTAAATATTTGTAGGATAGAGTACTACCTTACCACACATAGATTGTATAAAGATCAAATCAGAGTATTTAGCAAAAGCATTCATCATTACATTGCAAAATCCTTTTTTATCAATATTATGAAATATACTACAGTACTACAGTATTATTTAGTACAGTCATTACAGTGTAACAGGACTGCAAAAGTCATCTTCTTATCTAACCCTAATTTTGCAGTCACTGAAGTATGTGTCTATATTCTTTATCTTCCCTCCCTAATCTATGCTCTGTACTAGAAGAAAGTATAGGAAGAAATTCTTCACGACATTGATAAAGCATGGATTTTATAAGACTTCAAATCATGGGAAAGAAAAGCAAAAGCAAGCAAATAGGATTATATCAAAACAAAAAGCCTTTTAAAACACAGAATATATTAAACAGACTGAAGAAAAACTTTAGAAATGAGAGAAAATACTGCCAAACTATGCATCTGATAAAGGGCTAACATCTAAAATTTATAAAGAACTGAAATAAGACAACAGCAAAACTTCCAACTAATTCAATTAGGGTATAAGTAAATGAGCTCAGTAGATTTGTTAGAAAGAGACAAATGGCCAACAGTTTTATGAAAAGAGTATTTAACATTTCTAATCATCAGAAACAGAATTTGAGATCACAATGAGATATCACTTCATCCTGATCAGAGTGAAGTCTTGGAAAGCCAAAAAAAGAGCTAATGCTGGTATGGATAGTGAGAAAAAGACAGCTCACATACTGTTGCTGGGAATGTAAATTAGTGTCCCTGCTGTAGAAGACAGGATGGAAGCTCCTCAAAAAACATGAATGTAGAACCGCTAGATGATCCAGGAATCCTTTTACTCAGTATAAACCCAAAGGAAAGGAAATCAGTACATTAAATAAACATTTATATTCACATGTTCATTGAACCATCATTCACAATACTTAAGAAATTGGAACATGCTATGTGTCCATTAACAGATGTATAGATAAAGAAATCGTGTGACCTACATGCGTACAATAAAATATCCTCCTTAGTAATGATGCCTCGGAATGGCGATCTCTAAGAGGTTGGGAAATGAGCCCAAAATAAATGTTCTCAGTAAAATCTTGGTGCTAATCCATCAGCTGGAAACAGATCCCGTGTGTACTATGCTGTGTGTTAGAGTAATGCCCTAGATCTATTCTGGTCTACCATGTTTTTGAGACTGTTACTGCATCATTATCAAGAGATGAAATCTGTTTCTCCTTGTGTTGAACCTGGCCAGGGTTGGGAACAGTTTCAACAAGTAGAAGGTGTCTCTGAAGAAGACAAGTAGAAAAACCACATAAAGTTTAAAGGAAGGGCTCCAGTTCGTCATGCCTGTCTCTGATTTGAATTTAGGTGTTCAATGAGGCTGCTGATGGGGACTTGTGTGTAAACGTCAGCAGATCGGAGCACAGACACTGCCTGGTGGCAACTGCCTGAGAGAATTTAAGCTAGAACTACCTAGCTAACCTAGTGAAGTCCCAGAGCCACCAAAGATAATACGTATGCTGTTTGGAGCCATTTAGTTTTGTGGTGGTATGTTGCATAGCAAAAATATTTTCGTAAGTGATGAAAGAATAATGCCGTTCATGAACCACAAACATCAACAAGCAATTTTCCATCAACTGGGAAGCAACAGGCAGGAGAAGGGTCCCTTGCAAATGCTATCAGCATGAGGAAGCTGGCAATGGACTCCTAAAGAGACTGAACAGTGGTGTCAGAGGCCCCAGGAAATGTACTCTTGCCTTGCAGTGACAAAAAGTTCAATGCACTGACATGGAAAATAGAAAAGATATGTCTATTAACATAGGTTACCCAGATAAGATGACTTTCAGACAGACTTGAAAATGCTAATTATCCTTCCTCTGTGCAATAAAGTACAAGAGAAGAGAAAGAAGCTGGAGAGATAATTGGCTAAATACAAAAATGCAAGAATTTTTATGAATCTGAAACAAAACTGAATCATATCCTGATTATCCCATTCCCATGTTAATATTGATAAAAGGACTCTTGGCAGAAAGAGAATTCGGGGTGCTATAAAGAAAAATGGCTCAAATATGGCATAAAAGAAGATTATGACTAAGTGGTGTGAGATGGCACTCATCTGTGATCCCAGCATTTTGGTGCACTGAGGTAGAAAGATCACAAGTTCAAATCTCACCAGAACAATTTAGTGAGACCCTGTCTCAAAACAAAATGATAAGGGTGAGGCATGTGACTCAATGGCAGAGCAGCTGTGGCTCTGATGCACAATACCAAAAAATAATGGTGAAGATAAATGACTGTATAATCTGCCATTACCTCAGAAAGTCTAAAGCAGGTAGCACACAGATATAGAATCTCAATAGTAAGACTTGCAAATCTTTGCTCCTAAACAGTAAAAGTAGGAATCTTAAAGATTTTTTATAGTAACTTTATCCAAGACAAAATCCAAGACAAAAATCTTGCTTCAAAATGATTTGGGGATGTGGGTTTCTTCTAAAGGAAAGAACCACCAAAAAAATAAAAAGGTAAATCACCACCAAGACAAAAATGAAGAAAGTGAACAAAAACAGAATAAATCTTTACTCCCCAGAATTATGGGTAGAAGCAGTCTGTACCTTAAAAATTTATTCCCTAGTGGAAAATAGAATGAAGAACTATTTAGCCATATATACTTTGCTAAATTAAATATGCAAGATTAAATTCCTATGGTAACATCTAAAAGTAGGAAAATAAACTGTATATGAATAAAAGCAAGGAATAACGTGTACAAAATTCAAAATAATAGTTACTTCTTAGGGAAAAATATTATCACAGATCTACCAAAGTCATAGTTATGACCTGCCAAAGGTAGATGCTTTTTGAAAGTTGAAAAGGGATATGGTTTTAAGAAACGCAGTAGAAGCCGGGCGTGGTGGCGCATGCCTTTAATCCCAGCACTCGGGAGGCTGAGGTAGGTGGAGCGTTGTGAGTTCAAGGCCAGCTTGGGTTACGACACAAGTGCAAGGCCAGCCTTAGGGTACATACTGCGACTCTGCCTCAAAAAACTGGGGCTGGGGTTTGGCTCAGCGGCTTAAATGCCTGCTTGGTAGGCGTGAGGTTGTGAGTTTGATCCCTGGTGCCACAAAAAAAAAAAAAAAAAAAAAAGAAACAGTAGAAATTTTCATTAAATCTTCTACAAAATTTGAATCCCTAATATTCATTATATTGCTATGAAAATGTTGTGTTTAAAAATTAATGAACATGAAAGGAAAAAAGTAATTTCCAATAAAATATTGTAAGTGTGACTAGGCTAACAGTGCTTAAGACTTGAAGAAAACAAGATTGTCTCTAACAGAAAGACTGTATTTATGACTGGATTATTTACCTGTACAATGAAAACATTTAGCACAATTATCTACTAATTTAATCTAATTTCAGATTTTTTAGTTTTGAAAGATTGAAACTCCAAAAAGTTATTAATAATTTATGTCTGGGTTAGAGTTTAGCTCAGTCTTAAGTCACTTGCCTAACAGACATGAGAACTGGAGTTTAATATTCAGCACTGAAAAGAAGCATTATCTCATGTCCTAGCAAAGTTAATACAAGGCCGTAGTCTACTTTCAGGAAAATTAAGCCTTCGTATAGTAAGTGACTATCAAAACATGGCAATGCAATTGAAAATCAGGATGTTTTGGATTTTAGATTAATCATTTTCTTTAGGTAACTATTGATCAATTGCTTGCTTTATTTCTAGCTTTTCTTTTGACAAAGACATGACTTATTTTGGCTCTTAAGAGTCATCTAAAGGAGAGAGCACCTTTCACACACAGTGAATATATTGGATTAGAACAAAGCATGCATGAGAGACCACGGTTAAATTGCTATAGAAAACAATGGGTTTCTCATTTCTTTCTCTACAGAATAAAAACAACATCTGCTTTCTATTCCTTATTTTATTGGTACTGCATAGTACATTAAGCGAGATTTTGATGTTGAACATAGCCTGTGTTTCTGAGATAAACCACACTTGGTCCTGGTTATAGACAGCCGAAGTAGCTGTTCGTGAACGGAAAGAAGGGACTGCTACCCTAGGGGTGCATGGAATTTTCTTAAAGACTCCACAAAAGAATCTTGATTTGACACTGTTGGACCCTTTCCAGACTTCTGACATGCAAAACTGTCAGATAAGAATTTTATGATGTTTTTTAGCCTGTACATTTGGGCCATTTCATTACAGAAAAAATAGAAAAATAAGATAGTGTTCATAACTGAGACATTCCCCAACAAGGACAATATAATATAATACCTCTCTGCAAGGGTAAAAATGATAAACTGTTACCTCAAAGTATAGCTTGTTTCATGGCATTTCAAATAGCTTTTCACCGGGAAATGGATCATTGTCTTTATGCATGATTACTTCAGAAAGCACCAGAGTGAATTAGCACAGTATTGCATCTATCTTTCCATTTTTTACTTGCATTCATTTGGCATTAAGTTTGTATTCTCAGGGTAAAAAGAATCTCATCCCAGCTGGTCCTCAGCAATTTATGGAGCGCTATGAGCCCAGGTATTCTAAACACGATGAGTTCATAGGGCCTACTTAAGCATTTCTAGCATCTTGTTTGTTACAAGAGAATATTATTAAGGACAATTAGAAAACTGGAGTGCCAATTTTAAGGGAGACATATATTTCCAGCAAGTATGTTTCTGCAAGATGAATCTTACGGAGTACAGAAGGCATCTCAATGGTTTGTCTCTCATGTTCATAAATGTGACAGAGCTTTATGTGCTGGAGCTTGAGGACGCGAAGATGAATCTGATAAAGCGCTGACTGTGATATAAGGTCTAGGATGCGTGTATTGTCTTTCTGGATGTGCACCACTTCCACACATCATTGTAGTAAAAAGCTCCATGGTCTTTTTTGCAGGGTGAACATAATGGAGTTACTCACTTCTGACTCATTTTATAAAAAAATGAACTTAATTTTTTGGAGGGAGGGGATACCAGGAATTGAACTCACGCCCTTGAACTTGGTAGGCAGGTTCTTTTGCCACTGATCTATACCCCCGGTCCCCATGCAGTGGAATCTTGCTACATCCTCTCCGGTGTGTAAATTACAGAACAGACATTGTTATTACCTTGCATTGTTATTGCCTATTTTGCAATTTGCCCAGATTTTCACCCCTTTTATATTTGACATGATTATAACATATGGATTTGTGTGATCTTCCCTGTAATCATTTATGAATAAAATTGGAAAATGATCACACTGCAGTTCAGCTTTGTTCTCTCCACTGAGCAAAGATGCCAGAAAAGTGCTTGAAATAGTAATGAGGACAGAAGACCCGAGAAGCTGCGACTGAAACACTGAGTGCGTACTGCGTAAATGGTTTTTAAATATTCTCAGTGGGACTGAACAAAACAAGAGGAGGAAGAGGAAGAGAAGGGTGAAGTGGAAAGGGAGATGGAGTGGGAGGAGGAGCAGGGGGAGGAGAGATGGAAGGAGGAGCAGAATAAGCAGCTGAAGTAACAGCCTGGCCAATATTGAGAATCATAGAAAGAATTTATTTAAAACTGAACAAGTCCAAGTGTCTCATTGACCAAGAAAACAAAACAAAACAAAACACAAGAAGACAATAGGACCAACAAACATGAGACCTGTAGTTATATGAGAGCTTGTTTGGCTCCTGCGTCTGAGTTAAAGCAAGGGTGTTTATATGGGAGGAAACTCTCACGTCTAAGAAATGTTGCCTAGGGAGCCGGGCGTGGTGGCGCACGCCTTTAATCCCGGCACTAGGGAGGCTGAAGTAGGAGGAGCGTTGTGAGTGCCAGGCCAGTTTGGGCTACAACAGGAGCGCAAAGCCAGCTTGAGCTACATAGTGCAACCCTGCCTTAAAAAAAACCAGGGCCGGGAGTTGGGCTCAGTGGCTTAAGTGCCTGCCCTGGCAGGTGCCAAGTTGTGAGTTCAATCCCCGGTGCTGAAAAAAAAAAAAAAAAAAAAAGTTGCCTTTGACTGTGGATAAAGCTGTGCTTTCCCATGAGCAGCTGCCTTTACCTTCCTCCTAGCCATGGTTAGGTGACAGCCTCCGTGACCCTGTCATTGGAGCCCACTCCTCCAGGAACAACCCCAAGGCAGCAACAGTGGAGAGAGCAAAGCTGGACTTCAGCCTGTGTCTTTTTCCAATTTTATTTACAAAAGAATAGTAGGAAGAACAAAGAAATACGTTTGCTACAATGATGCAAAATACAAAAGAGGTGAAAACTAGAACCAGGGTAATAACAATGTCTGTGCTGTGATTTATACACATGAGAGGATGTAGGAAGATTCGACCCCATGTGGATCCTGCTTGTGTTTGCACGGGTGTGCAAGAGTGAGTGATGTACTTGTGGTATTTATATAAGGAGTGCATAAGTTCATGATCATGTTTTATGTAATGAGACGGGAGTGGGTAACTCCATCATGTTCATCCTACAAGGGGATGAAGAGTGTTTTTACTAAATTGGTGAGAGCAAAGATAAAACAAAACAAAATCCTAGAGGGCAAAAATAGTAACAAAAGCCTGACTTGTATAAGGGCTTGTGTGGCTCCTGCTTCTGGAGTCTAGGCAGCCCCAGAGCGTAAACTATACTGAGATCTAAGATCCTGCAGAGTTTGAGTAGTTGCAATTTGACCTGGCAAGGAATTGATCTAGTTTTCTCTCTGAGTCTGTAGACAACACGGACACCTATCTATTCCCCCTAGTGAACTGCCACCGAATCCATGTCAAGTGGGATCTGAAAGAAAATGGTGAGTCACTTCTCTTCAACATGGCCAATGTTTTTGAAAACCAACTTTGTGGGAAGAAATATTTACAATGGAGTATTCATTACACGAGTAAAGCTCTCCACGTTTCCTATGAGACGCTGCTCTACTTATTAAATGGTTTATTAAGCGGAAGCAAAGAAATGACTTTATATTAAAATGAAAAGGAAATTGGCTAGGTGAATAATTCTTAAAAGAATCTGAAATGAAAAGACCTTAATTTTGCCAAGAATTTCATAGCCGCATTTGCACTTGCTGTACATCATTCTCAGAAGGTGCAACAGAAATATCAAATTTACAGCAGGGGTGTTAATTTTAGCATCAGAATTTTCACAAAGGAAGAGAAATGCAGTAGTTCCCCACAGAACATTTCCTCTTTCTGTGAAACGAATTTCAAGTATTGAAAAATGAATAAAAATCATGAGAAAAGGCCTTATTCCAAACACTTATACGAAAATGATCTCCACATATCCCTACATGAAACTAAATTTGTTATAGTGGTTCTAGATTTACATCAGACTTTTGAAATAAAATCATCCATATTTAAATAAAATTTCATAAACCCTGTTGAGTGTAAGCCACAAGCAGGGCTTCTCCAGAGAAAGCAGCGCAGTGGGCCTTGGATCCTTCCCCCACGCCCTCATTTTAGCCATCAGTTCACGGAAAAGCATGGACACAGATGGAGTTTTCAGATCTCCAAGATTCAATTAAAATAAGCGGAATGGATTTACATGGTCTGTCACAGAATATCATCTGAAGTGTATCATATGATAAAACCATTTTTTCACAGAAGTATGTATAATAAGCTTTTAAAATAAGATTTCTTTGAGGCTGCACTTGTGTGCTAAACACATGAATGGAAGAGGACTAAAGACACGAATGGGAGAAGACTTAGTAGGATGTTGAACGCGTGACTATCTCAGCAAAATGGCCTATGGAATTGAATTGATACACTATTCTTGTTTCAGATATTTGCAGTGGAAAATGAAGTGTTATAAGATTAATACATACGTTAAAAAAAAAAAGAGTGTTCCATGCTGTCACAGTGATAATTTAAAAGTAAAGATGCACTCGTACTCTTGTTCAACAGGAGTAAAAGTTAAGTAATCCTAGCAGCCATACCCTTATCTCTCGGTTATGTAAATGTGATGACACAGTTGTCACCTGCCAAATCCTCAGTCTTTTTTGGATACCAATGTCTACAGTTCAGTTCAGGCCTGTTTCACCTAAGAGACAACAATTTTAATGCTGAAAAAAAATCTTAAAATAAATCATAATCACATGGAAAATGAAGTCCGTGAGCATTGCATAAATGAAAAGCCCAGTTCCAGGTTTTACAGTTACAACTCTTTATAGAAAAATCTTTTCCTTTGTCAGTGTATTCATAAGAGATCTTTACATAGATCGATAGTAACATAGTATATATTTTTGATTAACAGAACATGTTTAAATCAGAGCTGGCAAATCTGTTGTTTTTAATAATGATTTTACTTTGTAGTATATTGGTCATAGATTTTAGATTCAACTCACACACAACGGAGTAACTCAGAAAAAGTGTGAGTGTAGGAATGTTAGATATGCAAAAAGGAAATATTTCAGTTGTTGCACGACAGAATATTAATATATTGTGTACTTGGAATCATATCTGTTTATTTACTTACTAAGTTTTAAATATCTCCTTTCAGCCCATGTGTAAATTATTGTATCTGAAAAAGTAATATAAATTAAGATAGGAGTTCAGTGGCTAAACATTTAGATAATTTTAATAGAAATCTTCTGAAACAATACAAATGAACTGATATTTACTCACTAAGTGAATGATTCATTGCTAACTATGTACCCAATAGATAAGATAAACATATTTGTTGTCACTTACCAAGTTTAATTGCAGTGGGTATCCAAATACAAAGAATTGTTCTTTTTACTTCTGTTTCTACTATCTAATCTTGTGCCTAATAAGTGGTATCTGGTGAAATACATTTCATTCTGTGCTCAACTAAATGTATTTGAATTAAATAAATATGTCAGGTTTACATTCAGCCTGTTATAGTGAAATACCACAATCCAGATAGCTTCCAAACAGCAGAAATTCATCCCATACTGTTATGAAGGATGGGAATTCAAAAATCAAGTAGTTGACAGATTCCAAGTCTTGTGAGGACCCAATTTCTGCTTCAGAGAGGACACCTTCCTGTGTTCTCACAGGGTGGAAATGGCAATGCACATCTGCCTTGGCTCTTTTATAAAAGATCTGATCCCAAAGGTCTCATGTCCTAGTGCATCATCTTGATCTGGTGACCAGGTTTCAAGATAGGAATATTTAGGGTACCAAACAGTGAGAACAGAGCAACTACTGATACTTAGCATCTCAAAACTTGAAGAATCAATAATAGGTTTAATGCCTAAAGTGAAGAGTCCTAAAGAAGCATATCTGAACAGATCTCAGAAAACCAGACTAGGATTCTGATGGCGAATTATGTGTATTCCTTCCATATTGATTACCACCAAATATTGGTCATACTGTTAATAAAGCTTCTGCCTATTTCTCTTCAGCCTCTGCACTCAGGCATTTGTCAACTTCGTGCCTGGAATCACAAACATCCAACATAACAAAGGTAATGATTTCTGCCTGCTTTCTTTCTTTCTTTTTTTATTTTTCCTGCTTTTACTCAGGGATTCTTTTTGGTCATTGAATCTTTGAATTTCTGCAGAATATCCAAGCAGAGCCAAATCCAATATTCAAATTCAAGTTGCCATGCTTTACTGATTTTATTTCAAAAGATTCGTACATGATAGTTTAGGACTTGGAGGATGAAGGAAGAAATGGACAACTTTTCCATGAGAAGAGCAAGTAATGAGATGCTATTTTCCCTGCTTCACCTGAGAGACTGGTTTGGAGACACAACAGAAAAGGAAGATCACATCTGGAAATGGAAGTAGATGAACCAAAGTGGTTTTTGAGCCTCACTGTAAAGGATGCCTCTACTGCAGGGCGACTGTAACACTGTGAGTGACAGTTCCCATTCTCAGAGAGCCTGTGCTCATTGTTCCGACTTGATGACAGCCAGGAGTGGGGAAACATGAACGGAAAGAGTTTTGTTTTGTGTGATTCAGCCACCATGGATCCTGGTATTCACACGGGAAAGCATCAAGGATTCCAGTGTTGTGGGGAGGCTGAGGGTGACCCTGAGCAGATGAGGGAAATGAACTAGTGTGTTCTCTTCTTAAGCGTGAGCAGTAGATGTAGACCAGGAACTCAGTGTTTCCTGCATCTTTTTGATTCCCGCACAGATCAGCTACATCCTGGGTCTTCACTCACCTGTCACACTGTGTGCAGGTCCTGCTCATGTTTCTGCACACTGATTTTGAACCAAAGTATCCCTGGAGGAAAGACGAATTTAGAAGGATTGTTGAGCAAAACAAGATAAGTCAATTTTATTGCTCAGTAAATTTGAATTATGGATTCTTTATATGCTGGGTTTTGTAGTATGAGGATAAAATAATAAAGTGTTCTTGGTGTCTGCAGAGGATAATACAGGTGCTTAGAGAATTTCAAAAGCTAGTCATTTTGTAAAATTCTGAGAGTGTAATGTATTTCAGGCTGACAGAATCCAACTATTAAAAGGAAAATGACCCTAATGAACTAATGAATGGGCTCCCTGTCTATTCAGCCATTCCATTTTACTTTCTAGTGTACAAAAATTATGTTTACCCAAATGAAACTATATGAGATAAAAATTGCTGGTAAAGTGATAAGCATATGTTATGTTGAAAACAGAAACAAAGATTATGTTTTTAAATATATAACTCATTCATATATTTAAGAAATACTTACATAGTTAAATTTTCATTCATGTAATATGATAAGAGGAGCAAAAAAGACATTTGCCTTTATGTGAGGAAATTATAATCCAAAGAGATCTAAGGTTTGAACAATTTCACTTGAATCATTAAATTAGAATTGTGATTGTTTTATGAAGTGTAGATATCTGTGCTGTGGATTACTGTAGGTAGAATTGATTTCTTCATGAAATGGGGTAGGAAAGTGGTAGAAACGTGATGCTTGGGCTGCAATATAAACACACTGGTTGCTAACAGTTGACGAGAAGTACGAAGAGCGTAAGTCCAGCAGATCAGAAAGGGTAAAGCTGTGGATATAATCCAGGCACTTGACAGAAGACTGCAGGGACTGAACGGACATTGGCTAGAATCATTCTCCTACCACTGACTGAGAGTGTGGGAATTGGTGCTGTCAAGAAGGATTGCACAAAATATCCCTTCAGTCTTTTAAACTTCCCAGGTGCATTTTGTGACCTTGACTGCCCCTGTAATCTTTCCCTTGGCTGACTTAATTTCATTCACAGCAATAGTGAAATATCCTGAGGAAGGAAAATGCAACCGAAATTGTCCACATATGAACTTTTTAAGAGCCATGTAAAGAATGGGGCATACTGGACTTTGAAAACGTGAGGATATTTCCACTTCCTTTGTCGAGGCCAGAATAAGGTTTAACATTCTCCCTCAGCTCTGAAAACATGCACAGAATATGAGACAGATGATCGTCAGATCCGGTCACAGCCAGCACCCATTGGGCTCTGTGATCATCTCCTCTGCCTTGGTAGGAAGGTCTCCTGGGGGTCATTCTCAGTACTACTAACTATGCACTTTGGGGACATCTTTTTGATGTTGAAACCCACTGAGTCAATAGAAGCTTGAGTCAAAATTTCACACTGTATTTGTGCAGACTCATCTTTAGTCTTAATGCTAATGGAGCAGAGAAAACTTGAAACATTAGCCACACGGGGGCCAGGATTTCCTTGTCTTCATTCACCCTTAGCCCCCGGGACAAGACTGGACACATAAAAGGGCTCAGCTGATATTTGTGAAAACAAAAATCAAGCTCCCTTGGAAACACTGCTTGCACAACAGACATAGGATTCCGCTGTATGGGAGAATGAGATCCTTATTATTATCTTTCTTTTAAATATTTTATATAAAAATGAATACAGATACATAGTACATCATTGTGACCCTGCATTTTACTCGAAGTCCAAAAATATAATTTAGGAAAAAACTAGCTGATGTCTCTCTCTAGCTTGCTTATTGAATTTTCTTACATTTCTGGTTTTAATAAGGTGTTTAATATTGTGATTTTTTTGTTGATGTTTGAGGTTAGATACAACTACACTTTTTTACAAGTTTCCATCACCTCCTGAAGTTTTAGTTGATCTTATTACTACTTCAGAATCTCACACAATCATCCTAAAATGCATAAAGTCATGCGTGTACATCAGCTAAGCATTTTTTTCTCTTATATGAATACCCCATGTCTTTCCTGCAGTTGAGAGAATTTGCCTATTTTATCTCTTAATCCAACCTAAGGTGCTCTTGGATTTTTCTCCTTGGGTGCCCATAGCTGATTTTAGCAGTTTGCATGGTAAATTTTGGGACTTTTTGTCATGTATTTTAATACTAAATGTTAAATTAGTTTTTACCTGAAAATAGTGTGAATAGTTTTCCCCATGTGGTAATATGGATTATAAAAAGATGACAAACCCCAAGAATTAAATGCCTTTTTTAATTGAAAAGCTAATAAACTGTCTAGTTACATTTTTCTCCTAAACTGTAAACTTGGTAGTTATTGAGTCCCTAAGCAACATATTCAAAACTGAGAAGATTAAAATTTTAAAACAGGGACCAGAGATATATGGCTCAGTGGCACAGCCCCTACCTGGCAAGCACAAGATTCTAAATTTGATTCCCTGTACCTAAATAAATAAATAGAAAATGAGTTTGCAGGTCCAATTAAGGGAAGCCTGCTATTCACAGGCTAATGTACACCTGTGACATTGCCTGACTCTAGGAAACCAGAGGCCATCCTGATAACCCCTCTCTGAAGAGTTACTTCATTTTTTTTTATTTAAGAGAAAATAGATACAGAAGCTAGAAATAAAAGTCAAAAAAGACAGACAAACAACAACAACAGATCTGATATGATAACATTGTAGGTTTACACACTGAGGTGGTTGAAGTTTGGCAGTAGTTACAATATTGCATATCATTACCTTCCTAGGGGTTGGGGATATTGACAGATATAGACATGT